>CAUYRB010051613.1:0-13763 GCA_963574695.1 Propithecus perrieri | reverse complement strand
GAGTGCCGTGGCGTCAGCCTAGCTCACAGCAACCTCAAACTCCTGGGCTCAAGCGATCCTCCTGCCTCAGCCTCCCGAGTAGCTGGGACTACAGGCATGCGCCACCATGCCCGGCTAATTTTTTCTATATATATTTTTAGTTTTCCAATTAATTTCTTTCTAATTTTAGTAGAGACGGGGTCCCGCTCTTGCTCAGGCTGGTTTCGAACTCCTGAGCTCAAACAATCCGCCCGCCTCGGCCTCCCAGAGTGCTAGGATTACAGGCGTGAGCCACTGCGCCGGGCCCGATTCCTGTTTTTAAATGCCAACAAATGAATTAAAAATAGATTAACAAAGAGGTAAGGCCTGAGAAGTACCCATTGTGTTTGGCAGTAAGGAGGTTCTGGGTGACCTTGTGTAGAATAATTTCGAGGAAGTGGTGGGGACAGAAGCCAGACCACAGTAGGTTGAGGAGTGCCTGGGAGCTGAGGAAGTGGAGTAGGCACTCGTACATTTCCATGGTCCCATTATAAACAGAAAAGCACAAAAGAAATGTTAGGTTATTAAATATAAAATGTCTGATTTCCTTAAGTACTAACTTTGACAGTTGATATCGCTGACATTTCACTTTGACGCTTCTTGTTTTATTTTTATAGTGAAGGTACATCCTCAGTCTTCCCAACGCATGTTTAGGCTTGTGATTGTCTTTCAAATTTTTTTTTTTAGAGCAATTTTTGTGAAACCATGGATAAGTAAAAAAATTATGTTATTTTCGCATATGAGTTCCGTCGTGGAACCAATGCAGTGTAGACAGATCAAAATGTCAGTGAAGTGTTTGGGAAGGATGTGGCTAATGAACGCACAGTACGTTGATGGTTGGAGAAGTTCCGTTCTGGTGATTTTAATCTTGAAAGTGAGCCCCATGGCGACTTGAGACCAAGGTGGCTAATGATGAGCTGAAAGCTGAAGTGGAAGCGAATCCATCTCAACCTATGCTTGAATGAGCAGCAAGGATTAATGTTACTTTTCCGACAGTATTGGACCATTTGCAACAAATCGGCAAGGTAAAGAAGCTGGATAGATGGTTCCAGATGAATTAAACCAAGCCTCGGAAGAGAAATCGTTTTGAAGCTTGCTTTTCTTTGCTGTCACGACATAAAGGCGAACCATTTCTATACTGCATTGTTATGTGTGATGAAAAGTGGATTCTTTTTGATAATTGCAAGCATTTGGCAGAAGGGTTGGATAAAGATGAAATGCCGAAACATGGTCCAAACCCGAATAGCCATTAAAAGAGGCTAATGGTGCCTGTGTGGTGGTCCAGCACTGACTGGTATTATCTACCACAGCTTCATGGAACCTGGTCAGTCGATGACAGCAGATTGTCTACTGCAACCAACTGGATGAAATGATGAGGATGCTTGCGATTAAGCAGCCGAGACTGGTCGATAGAGACAGACCAATCCTATTGCAAGACAACACTCGACCACATGTTGCACAAACGACGGTGCTCGAACTAGAGGCAGGACTTGGAAACTCTCTGTCATCCACGTGTTCACCAGACCTTGCACCAACTGACTACCGCTTCTTCCAGAGTTTGGACCACTTCTTGCAAGGAAAAATATTCAATTCCCAACAAGCTGTGGAAAATGCCTTTCACAATTTCATCGCCACTCGCTCTCCAGGCTCTTCATTGTTGGCATAAACAAGCCACTGTTAAGATGGCAAAACTGTCAATTTTTTGCCAAAGTATTTAGGCACATACTTTGATTAATTGTACTGCTTCTTGTTTGAGATACAATAAAGTACACTTTCGATTCAAAATCAAACATTTCATATTTAATGATCTGAATCGTATGTTAAAACTTAATCCATGTGCTGAGTAGAAGGAAATAATAAAGTTTTTATTACTTTTAATTTATGAACTCTCTAGGATTTTTTTTCTCCTCATTTAGACATGGACCTTCTCCACAGCCCGATTTTTAGGGCAGCCGAGAAACACTGATGTCAGTATTAGCCCATTTGCGGCATCAGGGCCGCATCGAGCTGACTCTGGGAGTTTCACAGAATGAGCAGAAAACTCGTGACTAGAAAATTTGGGTCTTGGGAGGTCCTGGTGCATGACTCTCAGAGTCCTGATTTGTGTTTCTCTGAATTATATTTAGACCCCATCTGCTAGTTTCTTATTTCCTTTCATTTACCCCTTTTCCTTAATCTGTGAAATTAGTGAGTTTGTAAATTGAATTTCTTACATGCCCAAAGCCTGGGGGTTGAGGAAGATATGAAAAGGAAGAAGTCCATCCTTTGTATATGTGTATGATCTTGTTAAAGAGATGTCCACTTTCGTGAACACATTATAATAATGTAAGGAAGCACACAATATGTGCCAAACAAATAAATACAATGGGTGTCTGGATCCTGCAGAGAAGGGGCCGAGTGTAGCAGTGTTAAGCAGAGGGGGTAGGTTCCAGATGTAGCCTGTAGGACAGACAGGAGTCGGTGGTCTGAGAGGAGGAGGATCAGATTCCAGGTGGGGGTCATGGGGGATGCAAATCACAGTGAAGGTAAACTACAAGGCTTATTAGCACTGTTTGTTTAGACTAGAGTGTTCATGTGTACTTTTGGAGGATACTGGGGGGGAAAGGAAGATTAGAGACAGATCATTGAGGTTCTTAAGTGTTAGGACTTCAGACTCTCGGCAGAAATAGGTATTTTTGTAAGGGTTTTTTTCTTTGCTTTTTTGGTGTGCATGGGGGGGCAGTTTGGGAAGAAGAGGGACACCCTGATGGTGATGCTTCGGGAGAGACAATCTTGTGGGGATGAACAGGCTGAGAAGTGTAGTCGATAAGAGTAGATGAAAAGCTCCTGACTCCTCGGTAAGTGGCATATGAGGGCCTTGTCTGTGTGTCATTCTTACATGCTGGGTTCTCAAAGCTTTGGTCTCAGGATCCCCTTAACATTTTCGAGGACACCAAAGAGCCTCAGTATATGTGATTTATATCTATTACTATTTACCATCATAGAAATTAATGTTGATAAAACATACAAATATTTAATTTGCTAAACATAATAATGAACCCATTCCATGCTAACATTTTTTACAATAAAAAAAAATGTATTTTTCGTGACCAAAAAATTAGTAAGAAGAATGGCATTGTTTTACATTTTTGCCAATCTCTTTTAAGGCTGATTTAATAGAAGACAGTTGGATTCTCATATATGCTTCTGCATTCGTTTGGTTGTGACGTATGTCCTGTAGTCTCTGAAACTTCCGTTGTTCACACATGAAAGAGTATGAGGGTGGAGAAGAAAAATGCAGTTGGTGTCTTATCATGAAAGTACTTTCGACCTTGCATATTCTCTGGGAGAGTCTTGGCTGTCCCCAGGGGTCTCTGGACCATGCTTTGAGAACCACCGTGCTAATAGATTGTCATATAACTGGGCCTGTGGTGGACAAGGCCAGTCCCGTGTGCAGAGGTGGGATGGCTTTGAAGGATGAGCTCATTCCTCACGGCATCTCCCCAGCCCTGCATGGAAGAGGCACGCCTTCCACACGTTGTCCCCGCGGCACTGCGTGGGAGGCCCTTGTCGAGCAGCAAGGCAGAAAGGCATTTTGATCTTGGCAGCAAATGGGAGAAGACCATGGGACTCTCTGGCAGGTGATGGGGACTGGGGAGGCTCCTGCCCCCTCGAGGCACCCCGTGGGTGGGAAGGCAGCCATCCGGACCGCACGTTTGTGCCCTGACACCATGCCAGGCTTCGAGGGGTGCAGACGCCTCGAGAAACTGAATTTGGAATGAGGACAGGGCCGGGAAACTTGTCAGTCAACTTTGGTAAAGTCAGAAAACTTTGTAAACCTCTTTTAAAAAGTGTATTTTAGCTTTTAACATTTCTTTTTCTTTTCTTTTTCTTTAGTAAAATCTTAAAAAAAAAAAAATTTCCAGCCTGTCTTGATTGCGTTTAGGGAAACCTAGAAAAAGAGATTTAAAGAAAACAAACTATGATTTAATTTTATTTTTCTAAATGAAACCAGAATACAAGTGCATTGTGTAGAACTCTGGCAGATAAAGAAGCAGAAAGGAAAAAATAAAAACCACCCATAATTTTACCTGCTGGAGGTAAACACTGCTAACATTTTAGAGCATGTGTCTCGAGATCATATTTAACCTTATTTGTAGTAGTGGTGTCATTTTAAACATACCGTTTCATACTAATCTTTTTTTCTCCTAATGGTGTATCATAAACCAAGGCCTCTTTCTCCTTTAAATAATATATTTAGGAAACGTGCTTTTCATCCCCCTTTTGGGAATTGTTTTGAGAATGAATGTGAGTGTGTATATCTGGGTGTGTGGGTGTGAGTGTGGGAGTGTGTGAGTGCGAGTGTATGCGGGTGTGTGAGTGTGCGGGTGTGTGTGTGTGCGGGTGTGTGTGCGGGTGAGTATATGTGTGAGTGTGGGAGTGAGTGCGTGTGTGCGTGAGTGCGTGTGTGCGGGGGAGTGAGTTTGAGTATGAGTGTGGGAGTGTGAGAGTATATGTGTGTGAGTGTGGGAGTGTGTGAGTGCGTGTGCGTGTGTGTGTGCGCGGGGGAGTGAGTTTGTGTATGAGTGTGGGAGTGAGTATATGTGTGTGTGCGGGTGTGTGTATGTGTGTGAGTGTGTGCGTGTGTAGGAGTGTGTGAGTGCGTGTGTGCGGGTGTGTGAGTGTGTGAGTGTGGGAGTGTGTGCGTGTGTGCGGGTGAGTGTGTGAGTATATGTGTGTGCGTGTGAGTGCGTGTGTGCGCGGGTGAGTGTGTGAGTATATGTGTGTGTGTGGGAGTGTGTGAGTGCGTGTGTGTGAGTGTGTGGGAGTGTGTGAGTATATGTGTGAGTGTGAGTGTGGGAGTGTGTGAGTCCGTGTGTGCGGGTGAGTATATCTGTGAGTGCGTGTGTGCGGGTGTGTGTGTGAGTGCGTGTGTGCACCTGAGTGTGAGTATATCTGTGAGTGCGTGTGTGCGGGTGTGTGTGAGTGTGGGAGTGTGTGAGTGCGTGTGTGCGGGTGAGTGTGTGAGTATATCTGTGAGTGCGTGTGTGCGGGTGTGAGTGCATGTGTGCGGGTGTGTGAGTATATCTGAGTGCGTGTGTGCGGGTGTGTGTGAGTGTGGGAGTGTGTGAGTGCGTGTGTGCGGGTGTGTGAGTATATCTGAGTGCGTGTGTGCGGGTGTGTGTGAGTGTGTGTGAGTGCGTGTGTGCAGGTGAGTGTGTGAGTATATGTGTGTGAGTGTGTGTGTGTGTGAGTGCGTGTGTGCGGGTGAGTGTGTGGGAGTGTGTGTGAGCGCGGGTGCGGGCGGGAACGCGGCGGCGCCAGGGCGGCTTGGGTAAGAAGCGCAAGAAAACCCTGAGAGCAAAATGGAAAAATCATCTCAGGGAAACAGAGTTGGGATCATTTGCGTCGCCACCTCTTAAACCTAGAGATCATTTTTATAGAGTGCTCTTGGCTCAACCTTAGAAACTTTTATCTTGATAAATAATAGTAAAGTTTGAAGAGGAATTTAAGAGGGCAAAACTTCAAGAGCAGGTCGCTAACACACGTGCACACAGTAGTGACACTGGGTGTCGCGCAGGTGGGGCAGGGGCGGGTACAGTCACACCTCATGGTGCGGGGCCACCGTCGGGGGATGGGCACGCTTGAAGCTCTGCCTCGGATGGGGCAAGGGCAATGCACGTAACCTAAACATCTGTGTCCCCGCAAGATGCTGAAATAAAGAAATAAGTAAAAAAGAGCGGCTGGCAGCGGGTGATCGAGCTTTTACGTATATTGAGCAGCGTCAGGGGGGTTTGCAGAGAAACTTGAGCTCCTTGAAACTGATCATCCCATCACTGCAGCCCTAACAAACCTGGAAGTGATTTTCCCAGTCACTCCTGCTTTGAATGCTCCTGTCGTTAGTGCGGTGCGTTTAAATCACCGATTTCATGACGATGTTCGGTGACCCCTGAAGTGATTATTTAACGGGACTGTTCACTTGTTTTGAGGGTCAGAGATGGCCTCCCAGTGGTTAAATGCAAATCACTGTTTTAAATTTATATATTTAAATTGTTCCCTTGGGATCTTTGGCCAATTGCCATGTTTGAAATACTCTTACGTATATTTCACTTTCTGTACTTGATTTCTTTTGTTTTTTTCATAATTTTGTTTTGGTTGCTACTGTGAACTTAAGCCGTTTTTGCAACTGGTTCCCAAAAACGCTATGAAGACAAGTGAGAGAGGTTCATTTGTTTATTGTTTCACTCATTCAACACTCACTTACTGACCGCTGCTGCATGCCCAGCATACGATATTAATGTTATCAGTATTGGTAAATACTAAGGTAGATATGAGCTCAGGAATTCCAGAAGTTTCTTTCTCATTAAATCATCATTTTGAATCTGCACCTTTTCCTCCTCTAAATGCGTCCCTAACGCTCTGTGGCCAGTTGTGCTGCTCCCATGGTCCCGTGACCATGTGACGGTAGCTCGGGTGGATAAATCGACACGCTGGCTCCCCCGCGTGAGCTGCAGAAATGCTGGTTTTGAAGTAGTAACGGGAAACAAAGCCCTTGAGACAGCACACGCCCGGTACTCTGGGTTGGGTGACCCTGTCACAGGAGCACTTTGTGGCAACATCAGCAGCCACGGGCTTGTCCAGAGAGCGTCGTGCCGGGCTCTGGGCTGTCAGCTTCTGCTGCCAGCGGGTGGCTCATGCCCCTGCCCGTTTTCCTGTCCTGATGGACAGCAGGGCTTGCTGGGAGGCAGAGAATCATGGCTAGCTTTCATTTTCTTCTTCATTCTCACCATGGTGAGAAAAGTTGGCTGATGTTTGAATTGTAGGATTGTTTTTGAGGTCTCTCTCTGGGTAGGATCCTAAGTATGATGTAAGAGTTAATTTAACTTTACACTTGAGCTCACTATTAGGGACAACAGAATACACTCTTCTGCCAGGGTCTAAATGATTCTCTCTTCCACTATTTTTCTTTTCAGTGTTCAACCAAGACATAGCAGCCACAGTATTGGCTTAGAAATCAGAAGACACAGGTTTGAATTCTCTTTAACACTTACAAGTTGTTTATTCTCATACAGTTTACCTTTCTAAGACATGATTTCTTCATCCATATTTCTCCTAAAATCTACTTTAGTAGTTGATGGGGGGATTAAAAGAGATTATACATATTAAGCATCTAATATGGTTGCTGTTACTATAGCTCTTACATGCTTCTCAGAGCTCCTGTGATAACTATTGTTTATAAAATTCATTTGCCAACTAATCACATACTCATTTGCATTAGTGATCTCTCCTTTAATTTTTTGTGGATCATGTCTTATGTCCTCAGCCATCAGATGCACCAAAATAACATTTCAGACTCAGCACATGTGTCTCCTCCTCCAGGAAGCTTTCCCTGATCTCTTCCCTGTTATCCGACAATACCTTCTGCATATCTTTATTGTACTTACCTGTTTCGTACCTGTTTCCTCTGCTGAATAGTGACCTTGTTGACGATGGGAACCAGGTCTTATTCTCAGCACCTACCAGAGTACCTGGCCCAGAGAAAGTGTGATCCGCCTGTTTGGTTAGTGAATAAATGAATGAGAATGAAGAAGTGGACCAGGCTTGTCTGAGTGCAGAATAGATGAAGATTTCAGTAGGATTCTAATTAAACCTCTTACTTGTGGCATCTCTTCGAAGAACAGGAGACCCATTCACTCGGGGTGTGGGAAGGATGGTTACGTGGCTTTCATCACAGCTGCGTAGCGGCACACATGGCAAATTCCAGAGGGTAGCTGTAGTTCGTGCTCAAAAATAGCAGCTGTAGCAGTCAGTGGCAGAGCAGGCCAGGGTAGAGAAGTCACTAAAAGAAAAGAAATCAGACAGGGCTGGTTCAGACCTGGATTCTAGCCCCACTTCTGCCCCTGGCTCCCTTTGGGGTTTTACAATGGATCTTAAAAGTGTGTGTGGCTCAGTTACTCTACGGCCTGGAAGAACAGACTGGACTTGCTGCTTCATTCTAAATTTGATTGTCAGTGGAGTCCAGATGCATTACAAGTTGCTGTCTCTCCCTACCTCTACCTCCCAGAGAGAACACGGCCACGCCTGGCAGTGTCCTTACTGGGAACATGAGCTGCGCAGCGTCCCACAGAATCATGACGCAGGGCAAACAGAATCTGAAGCCGTCTCTGGGGTGGCTTTTGAATGGGGTGCTACTTCATTTCTGGCACGACGTGAAGGCCTTGGCACAGCGGAGTCAGGATCAGATGGTCACGTTGTGCCGTGTTATTTGACGGGCGCCACTTGACAAGGCAGCCAGATGGAGAAAACAGCCTGTGTGTTGAGAAAAGGAAGAAGAAATGGAGAAGTTTTAAAGAGTGGAAAAGCTTATCTTTTTGTTTTCTTGCAGGTTATGATATAGCATTCATTCGCTAGCTTTATGAAATGACTTTTGAATAATTATATATCAATCAGGACTCTTTCATTTTTAAGAGTGAAAGAAAAAACAACTTTAATTAGCTTAAGCCACTAAAGGGAATTCATTGGTCCAGGTAACTGAAGAGTTAAGGGGCAAATCAGCTTCAGGCATGGCTGTATCCAGGCTATTAGTATCCACTGAAAATCTGTCTTTCTCCTCTTCTAGCTGGTTTTCTTTCACATGGTGGCAAAATGGCCTATGGAGTCCCCAGACTCACAGAAGTCCTGGTGGAGAAAGACTTTTGTAGCAGCTCTATCAGAGAGTGGACAGGTGTGAGTCATACGTTCATGTAAATCACATGGGAGGGGCTTCCTCGGCAGCAGGCAGTCTGGGGAAGGGATCTCAGGCCAGTGAAGACCACAGGCATTCACTACGTTTCACTGGCCTTGATTATTTCTTATGTTTTGGGCTTGTCTCGCTTTGTCTTGTTCTCTGGCTGTCTTTCCTGTTGTTGTACAAATTATATGTGTATTCCCAAGGTTTTTGCCCTTACTCCTACACACTCTCCCCCCGATCATCTCCTCCTCTCCCACTCGGCCATTATCTCTTTGCAGAAGAAGCCACATGCTTATCTCTGGCCTCTGCCTTTCTCAGAGAAAGCTCCTCGGTCATTTCCTCATGACGTCCCTACAGGCACTGCAGCTTGAAACGTCTAAAGCCAGAGTTGCCACCATCCGACCAAGTGTGTTTCTCTTCCTGAGTTCGCTAGTCACGCCAGGAGCAACGTCCTAGAGTTCTAGCCTCTGAGTCATTGCTGACTGTTTCCTCTGCATATCATTTCTGCCTCATACGAGCTCTCAGAGTTCTTTATTATGATGTCTCTAGTGAATTCATCATTTTCTCTCTGGCTTTATAGATGTTGGTGTATCCGATTCTTTTCTACCATGGTCATTGGAGTTTCCTGATGGAAGGTCTGTGACTTACTTGTCTTTGTACTATTTCTCTCCATCTGTCATCCTCTGGCTTCCCCCGTCAATATTATACCCAGACTTTTATGGTTCAATAAATATCTGTGGAATTAAGAAAAGAATTAATGTAATGTGTAGTATAATTACATGGCTATTATGCTTGATGTTAAAGAAAACCAGGAAGTGACAGCAGTTAAATGGTAAAAACCAACTTTATTTAGGAGCTACTGCAGTAGGGGTGTGTTAGAGAAACAGAACTGGTCGGAGATGCTTACTGTGAAGAATTGGCTGGTGCCATCGTGGAGGAAGAAGAGTCCCACAGCTGCAAGCTGGAGACCCAGGGAAGCCAGTGGTGTCGTTCAGTTCCAGTCCCCAAGTCTGAGAATCGAGCGAGCCAGTGGTGTACACGTTAGAGCAAGGGCTGGAGAAAATGAAATAAGGTGTCTCAGTTCAAGCAGTGAGGTAGGAAAAATGGGGCGAATTCTTCCTTCCTCTGTCTTTTTGTTCTTCTCTGGCCTCAAACAGAGGAGGGCAATCTGCTTTACCGAGTCCACTGATTCGAATGCTAATCTCAGCAAGAAACACCCTCGCAGACACCTCCGGAAGTAGTGTTTAATCTGGACACCCAGGGGCTGGACAAGCTGACATGCGGTTAACTATCCCGAGGGGAACAGAGACCTCAGCGTAGAACCGGGCTCAGTTTTGAGTACAGCTCGGACAAGTCGGGATTTGTAGGCAAGATCAGAGTGGGGTTAGGGAATGGACAGTCACTCGGAGGAAATATCAACGGTGGGGGGGCGTGCGAGCCTGTTTTGTGATGCTATTAAGAAAATACCCGAGGGTGGGTAATTTATAAAGAGAAGAGATGTATCGGCTCGCGGTCCTGCAGGCTGCACGAGAAGCGTGGCACCCGCTTCCGGCGAGGGCTGCAGGGAACTTCCGGTCAAGGCGGAAGGGGCCGGGGAGGCGGCGCGGCGCGTGGCCAGAGGGGCCGCAGGAGCGGGAGGGGGTGCCAGGCGTCTTTAAACAGCCAGCTGTCGGGTGGACCGACACGGAAGACCCACTCGCGACAGCAAGGGGACGGCAGCCAGCCGTTCGTGCGGGCGCCGCCGCCATGGCCCGGGCCCACCTGGGACGCGGGGACGGGATGCCGGCGTGCGGCCTGGGGCCCAACAGCCCGGCGTGGCAGGGGTCCGATGCCGAGGGTGGGGGACTCTCGCTCGCACGGGAGGGCGCAGGCCCTCCTGGGAGGGGCGAGAGGGAAATGAGAAATATTCTACTCCCAAATATATATTTCTTTGACCTGTTTTCGGTAAGGCAGACCCTTATCGACCTAATACTAACCTGTTACTTGGCTTCTGCAGCTGCATCAGCCGCCTGCGACCCCGCCCCTCGGGCCACCCCCACCTAATAAAAGCGGGGAAAACCCGGTAGACCGGGCTCAGAATTTGGCGGCCAGACGCCTCTCATCCCGCCGGCGAGTACACCTTGATTCTCGGACTCTCGCGTGCCGCTCGGAACGCCCGCTGTAACGCTGGTTGTGACATTTTGGGGTGGCTGTCACGAGTCTCCCAGATGTGACAGTGCAGAGCTGTCTTGGTGGGGCAGATTCACATCTGCAGAACATCTGCATTAGCGCAGCCAGATCTAGCCCTTCCTGACCTAGGAAAGATCGTTAACTGAGAGTCTGACACCTCTAAAGGTCTGAAAAGAAACACACACCAGCTATTCTCTGTCGAGGGCTGCTGTGAGGTGTCACGTTCGTGACAAGACCGCCTTTGCCAGCTAGTCAAGCCTCTTCCTTTTTCCCTCCCCAAAACTTGCTTTTCACTTCAAGCCCTCAGTCTTTAAAATCTCTGTGCCTCACTGGAGAGTTGAATCTTGATTTTGAGAGCTCCTATGTGTGTATGTTAAGTAAAATAAATTTCTGTCTTTTTCCTCCTACTCATCAATATGCCTCATGTCAGTGGTTTTTCAGGGGACCTGAGGGGGGCAGGAGCCTTTGCTCCCCACAGTGCCCAGGTTAGGGCTTGGGCTCAGAGGAGCCCGACGAAAGTTTAGTCTTCGTCAGCAAGGAAACCATGTCATTTCCAGCCTCACCATGCTTCTTGGCGTTTATTTAGGCAGAACCTCAATTGCATAAAGTGTGGAGGGAGGAGCTTGCCCTGATCGCTCGCCTGCCCCGTCCCCTCTGCCCAGCTTGCCCACAAAGACAACGTTTGGGAAAGAAGCAGAGAAAGTTCTAGAGTGTCAGAACTGGCGAGGAAGGAGGACTGGGGAAGCAGAAGCAGAAATGCACAGAGCCGTTTGCTAAAGTGATTCTCAGTGAAATGAGGGGTCCTGCTTGTCCTGCGTGCCTGAGCCCCCAGCCCTGCTGCTGCTTCACTTGGGTGTTGCGTGTGTACGAGGCACATTTGAGATCGACTTCATGTGGCGAGGGACTAGCGAACAGGAGTTCAACGCAAAACTTAGAAAAAGGCTTTAGAAAAACATCAGCCCACTGGGCACTGGGGCGTCTGCTGGCCAGATTCGCCTCTGACAGGACGACCTTGAACGGCTCCGGCAAGCCCCAGGTGGGCGCTCCTGAGAATAGTGGCGTCATAAAGACAAACAGATGAGAAGCAGCAAACGCGTGAGTATCGTTAAGGCTCCGAGTATTCAGTGTCATCATCCTGAGTTGTTTTCTGAGGAGCTCGTGATGATCCTGCGATTTCCACAGTTGATTGATTCATTGCTTTGGAGGCGAAAGGGCGTCCTTGAGAGAGTGCTCGAACTTCCCGGTCAGCGGTGCGGCTGGATTTGTTGCCATTGTTCGTGCCACTGTTCAGGCACTGGGCTCTCGTCCTGTTTGTCCCTGCTCTGGGGGACACCGCCCTTTCTTAGGCAACTGCTTTCTTTTGTTTTGGGCTCCACTTTGTTAAATCAAAGTATAATAAATATCAAGATTGTTTGAAGCCAGAATAGGCTGCTGTCCAAAATTATGTGCATTCTATTTGCTGGTAGATAGCTGTTTTAAATAAATCAGCCTTGTCCATTTAGTTTTTTCTCACTGTTGGTATTCTGTTCTCGTTCTCTTATCACAAGGTGAGACTTTGTGTTTGTCATCTCTGCATCTTCATGTCTTCCTGGAGATTCAGGACTACCTGTCCGGCTAAAATTTCTACAACAATGTTGCACAAATCATCAGGACTCTAAGCTATCTGATATTATACATATCATTTATTCATTAGTTTTTAAAATTTATTAATTATTAAATCAAAATATTAATTTATTAAATATATTGTACTTCTGTTTATTTGACTGCACTGTTTCCTTTTTCTAACGGTATGTGGGAGAGTGTCTTTAATGATGTACCATGAGCAATTCAGGCATCCTTAAGGGCGGTGACGTTCAAACTCTTGACTGTCATTCACAGTAAGCAATAAATTGTACACTGCGGTCCAGAATACACGCGTGTGGGACGTATAATGTGTAACTGGGGCTGAAGTTTGGCTAAGCAATACTTATCCTACTCTGTGTGATCCTACACTCTGTACTTTCTGTTATTCTGTATTTTGCTTCATTGAAGAATGCTGTCTGTGCCTTAGCAAGTGGACTTCCTGGTTCAGGAATGGGTTGCAATTTGAGCCTGAAGGAACCGCTTAATGGTCCATCAAGTATTATCTTAGAAAGTTAATTCCGATAGTCGTTGGAGATTAACTACAGGCAGCTTGTCCTTTTCCTCCTATTTTACAGTTGGAAGAACTCGAAGTCCAAATAGGTTAAGACTTCCGTGCAGGAAAACAGTGCTGCTTTGTGTCTGTGTCATCACTCCTGTTTGTTCCTGGAACCATGCGGTGGCCAGTTAAACCACAGGAGCTCTGTAATTTTTGAGTCTAGAATTCTGCTCCTGGACGTCTTCATGGTGATGAATAAACTATACCCACTTTCCCTTCCCCCATTGGATTTTGAGCTATTTTCTCCCTCTATTAGGTTATTTTCCCCTCTTCTCAGTCAATGGGAAGCCTGTTAACAGAGCATGAAGAGCAGTGTCTCCTCTTCCAGGGGTGGCACACAGCTGTCATTATGACAAACCCAAAGGAGAGAGTAGATTGAATAAAGAACAACTTTAGGTGCATACTTGGACATTAAAAAATCTAAATGTGCAATTTCTGTAAGGTAATTGCAATTTTAGCTTTTAATAACTGCATACATCTTGGTGTATTTGATGTTTTTTTATTTTTCCTTTATAAATAGTAGTGAATTTGTATCAAAATCTGACACTTTTTTTTTTTTTTTTTTTGAGACAGAGTCTCACTGTGTTGCCCGGGCTAGAGTGCCGTGGCGTCAGCCTAGCTCACAGCAACCTCAAACTCCTGGGCTCAAGCGATCCTCCTGCCTCAGCCTCCCGAGTAGCTGGGACT
>CAUYRB010051612.1:0-17048 GCA_963574695.1 Propithecus perrieri | reverse complement strand
TTCTGGTGATTTATGTGGGGATACAGGTCATTAGGTCTAGAACAACATGTGCGTTTACCACTATTTTACTCTGAATCCTTAGCTGGCTGCTTTCAAAGACATTTTGTGGGCAAGAATCTTCCTAACACCCTCCTTTAATTTGAGATTAAATAAAATAATGCAAGGCGTCATTTTGGGTCTGTCCAGTGAATGAATACTGCTTCCTTCGTCATCCAGAAGCCCACCTCCTTCAAGGGGTCAGCAGGCACAGCTCCTGAGTGCAGCTGACTTTCTGTGGCCTTCACCTTGTCACAAGGACAGTTCTCATTTGCGTCTGTACCCTCTTCTAGGCTTCCCTGCCCTCTCTTCCTTTTATGGAAGCCACAGTTTTCCCGAATCTGCCTTGCTTACTTGCCCTGTGGAATGGTGGGGGTGTGTTCTAACCCCTGCTCTTGTTCCCTGGTGCTGGGCTTCCAATAATGGGGCTTCAAAGTCTCCAGACTTCCTGTGGATTGTTTACGTTGTTAATAGTGCTTTGGCATTACTTTACTAATGCGTTTCCTTACTACTTGCATCTCATGGCTTTCTTTCTTTCTTTTTTTTTAAGTTATTTACCCTTACTTGTCCTACAGGTTCACTTTTTCATCTTTTCTCACTGTAGAAGACTAGTCCAGGTCTTTTTGCCTCAGTTTTAATAATCTGCTACTGTCTCTCACTTCTAGAACCTGCTATGTGCAGCTGTCTTTATGTCATGTGCTGCTCATGAACCTGTAGAACCATTCCTATATCCTCTTATGCCAAGCCCAAATCCCTCTGACTAGCTGCCACAGCCCTGTCAGCTGCTTGCCTCTACGGGCCACCCTCCCTGTGGGCACAAAGTATATATGCAGGAGAGGAGAGAAATGAGAGGGAAAAGGTGGTCAGTTCGAGGGCCACCATGGTAGGACATTAAGCAGGGGAGGGACGTGATCATAGTTTGGGTTTAGACAGATTGCTGGCCAGTGTACAGGTAGATTTGAGGGTGAGAGGCTGGGCAGGACCTCAGTTGAGAGGCTCTTACCAGAAGGGAGAATACAAGGATTGAGATCGAGCTTGCTGACTTGTTGGGTGGCAGGTGCATAGGAAGAAGGAGGAGTCAAAAATGATTACCTGGTTTCCGGCTTAAGCAACAGGATGATTAGTTTTGACACTCACCAAGGTGAGGGAATCCATGAAGGATGGGCAGGTTTGGAGATGAGATCATGAGTGGTTTTGGATGTGTCAAGATTTCCATGGGGTATCCAGAGAGATGTTTAGTGGGCAGCTGAATGTACGGTTTAGAGAAAGTAGTCAAGGCATAATGTAGAGATTTGAGTGATATTTATATCAACAAGTGGTCATTGAAACCATGACGGAGGATGCCCAGGAGACTATGTAACACCAACATCTAAGGGTCAGCCAGAAAAAGAAGAATGTAGTATCCTAGGAGCCAAGGAGTCGAAGAATTTCTGAAAGAAAGATGATGTCCAGATTGCTGCCACAGGGAGGCCAAGTAAGGTACAGAAGGAGATGGGTCCATCGTATCTGGTGATTGACAAGTCATTGGTGACCTTGTTGGGAACTGTTCCACTGAATGGTAGTGGAAAGAAACCAGAGAGCGGTGGCCTAAGATGTGAGTGAGAGGTGAAAATATGGAGGCAGGAAGTGTAGACAACTCATTCCCAGCAGTGGCGAAGGGGTAGCAAGAAAGCATAAAGGAGAGTTGTTCTGTTGTGATCGTTTGGCTGGTTTGTAAAAATAGGAGAAATTTAAGTTTGTAGTGAGGAAAGCAGCCAATAGAGTGGCTGAAGACACAGACCAAAGAGGGGATAATTGGTGGAGTTTGGTTATTTTGAGAAGGTGGAAATTTCTCCCACTCTAGGCTTTGGTTTCAGGTTTGCAGTTGAGCCTGGTCTGATTGTTCAGCACAGGTCGTTTGTCTGACTCTCATGCCCTAACCAAGTCAGACTTAGTAATATGCCCACAGGGGCTCTCTGGTTGGTCATCAGGAATCTCCAAATGTGCCTGGCTAAGAGCCCACCTGTCAGGCTGGATGCAGACCACCTTGTCAACACGTTGCCTCTGGGGATGAAGCACTGCCCTGTGGCTTTCCCTGCAGACACAGCCTTCAGACTGGTTCCTCCACTTTATGCAAAGGACTGAGCTGTGGCTATTCCAGAACAATGCTCTATTCAAATACTTAACAGATAATATGTAACCTTTTAGAGATATCACTAGGACCATTAAAAGAGTGTGATGTATTTTATTTTAGTCAATGTTGCCCCTGGAGCTGGTCTATTTGCTTTATCAAAATAGAACACATTAATTTTACTTCTGAAACTTGGAAGGAAATATATTCACAAATGGTGATAATATCAGTTTTCTTTGCTCACTTTTGATTTCAGCATCCTCAAACCCCTGTAGGCTAAAACTTCTCCCTGCCCTTGGCTCCTTGATCTATTTTGCTGTCCCCTTCTCACTCATATGCATCCACATGCTTTGTTGACTTGATCCTGTTTTCATCTTCTCTTTTCATATCTTGACTCAGCTTCCTAGTAAAACTCTAACGGTTCCCTCAAATCTTGCCTCCACATTCACATTCTATTATGCTTCAATTGCCTAAAATCTATTCCTCTGCCTCAAATTATGTAGGATACATATGAAGCACTTAGAACAGTGCCTAGCATGTAGTGAGTGCTCATTGAATGTTAGTTGATACTGTTATTTTTGTTGTTGTTAACATGGTGTGGTGAACAAAATTGTGGAAAGAGTCAGGGACAAGTGGTGTTAATCTCTCTCTCTCTCTCTCTCTCTCTCTCTCTCTCTCTCACACACACACACACACACACACACACACACACACACACACACGATCAGCATGTCAGAAGAGAGCTCTCTGGACCTTGCAGCAGAGTCCGTTTCCACTACTTTTGCCACTAGAGCTGTCTCTCAAATGTCTTCTGATGCAGTCTCAGGGGAAATAGTCTCACATTCCTTGAAAGAGAAAGGGCTATAAGATATTGACACCCTCTTGGGAGTCAAAAAAAGGAACTGTAATATACCACTTGTGGTGAGAGAGAGATCCCGCTTCAGTGTGAACATCAAGGGCAGTTCTGTGTTGGCCAAAGGCACCATTAAATCAATATAGGCTGTGATAGGAGGTAGGGGTCAAAGGCGGGGGTCAGCCAGCATTGCCACAGTGAGGATAGGTAGTAGCAGCAGCTGTACTCAGGCCACCAAGTAGAGAAGCAGAGAGCACCTCAACAGTAATCTCAGAACATGTTAATGGTCTTGGAAGATACTGCTTGAGCTTCCTGGGATCTTATCTGGGGAAGGAAAGGGGGATTGTTTCAGGTCCTGGGAATTCTCCTGAGACTTTGAACCCAAATGCTGTTTCCATAGAGATTGTTCTCAATCTCACCCTTTTGCTGTCCTATCCTAGGCCGAGGAACAAACTGGTTAATTTTACTGAGTTATTTGGGGAGAGGAGGTTCAAGATGTAGACGATATTAAAGGCTTGAAGAATTTGCAAATTTGCCTACCATTTTTGCCAGTATCGTTCTAATATTAGTGTATGTGCCACCGAAGGTAGCATTAGCTCAATGGTTAGCATTCATTTGTTGATTCATTTATTTAATAAGTATTCATTAAGTATTGCTATACATCAGTCACTGTTCTAGGTCTAGGATCCATGGAGAACAAGGAAATGGTGAAGGAATGAAAACCGTGACAGATGAAGTAGTGTTGCAGAATGCCTGGGAGGCTAGGGTATCTAACCATCTGAAGGATGTAGGAGAAATTGTGCTTGGCTAGGTCTAGGCCTAGGCATGAAGAGGCCTAGCAGCTTTTGTTTTCACTCTTTTGGAGTCCTGACCCCCATGTAAAGAATTATAAATACCCTACTAGTATGGAGGGAGAGTGAGGCACATGGAGAGAGAGAGGTCTTGGAGAATGAAAGACTAGAGAGAGAGAGACAAAGTGTGGGGAAAGAGGCCTAGCTAGTCCCCCTAGCTGAGGTGCCAGACATGTGAGTGAAGCTATCTTGGATCCTTCAACTCCAGTTGAGCTATCCTTGCCAACACCACATGGCTCAGAGACAAGCTATCCCCGCTGAGCCTTACCCAAATCACAGAATCATGAGCAAATAATAGTGGCAGTTGTTTTAAGCTACAAAATTTTGGGTGAGGTTGTTATGTAGCGACAGATAACCAAAGCAGGGTTTAATCGCAGATTAGATACAGCTGAAGAGAGCTAGTGACCTGGAAGATAGATCAGAAGGAAAAGACTGAAGCCCAGAGAGAAAAAAGCAAGAAACAGAAAATAACATAGTATACTCACACCAGCTTTCCATTAGTTAGTATTTATAAGCTATTCTTTTTCTCTCTGTGAGATATGTTGAAAAAATCTAATGGGGAGTCCGAAATGATGATGATGAGAGAGAGAATGGAGTTGTGTAGGAAACCGTAGGTCAGACCCCTTGAGGCAAAAGCCATAAGGGCGTCTTTGACGTCAGCCCTGCATATGGTAGGTGCTGAAAACAGCAATTGAAGTAGATACAATCAGCAGCAAAGGTTTGCTAGCAGAACGGAAACATCTTGTGCCTCCCATGTTCCTTCTTTCTGTTATTAACCTCTGAGTAACTTCCTCCCATTTCTTCATTCCCATCTACTTCCCTGCTCTTGTACTTCAATAAATGTCTGTGAGGACTGTGGTCGTGGTCATGGTCACTGCCTTAAGCCTCTTCCAGAGGTGCAGGTGGTGTCCCCATTTGGTCCCTCGGTGCATTTCATCTGGTCTCCAAGTAGTCATTGTCAACGCAACAGGGTAGAAGCAGTATTTGAGCGATAGTCAAAAAATTCCTAAAACTGATGAAAGATATTGCTAAGAATTGAATGTTTATTTCCCTGAAAGCCAAATTCATATGTTGAAACCCTAATTCCCAGTGTGATGGTATTTGGAGATGGGAGCTTTGGGAAGTCATTAGGTCAGTGAGTGGAGTCCTCATGATGGGATTAGTGCCTTTATAAGAAGAGATACAAAAGAGCTTGCTTCCCCTCTCTCTCTGTCTTTCTCTCTCTCCCTCTCCATATGAAGATACAGTGAGAGGATGGCCATCTGCAAACTAGGAAAAGAGCCCTCATCAGACACCAGATCTGCTGGTACATTGATCTTGGACTTCCCAGCCTCCTGAACTGTGAAAAGTAAATATATATTGCTTAAGCCACCCAATCTATCATATTTTTTATAGCAGCCCAAATTAACTGAGACATATATCAAGCCATGGATTAAAAAGTATTTTGAACATCATGATAAATACAAAGAAACCAGTCCTAAGACCATAATAGTGAACTGTTGAAACCCACAGACAAAGAGAATATATGAAAAGAAGACAAAGGCAAAAACACAGTATCTTCAAAGGTGCAGCAAAAAGAGTGATAGTTGATTTATCAACACAAAGGAAATAATTAGCAATCCAAAATTCTAAACCAAGAAAACTACATTTCAAACAAAAGAGAAATAAAGGCAATTTTAAGACAAATATAAACCTAGAGAATTTAGCAGCAACAGACCTGCACTAAATGAAACACTAACAGGAGCTCGTCAGGCAGAAAGAAAACAACCTCAGATGTAAACAGCGAGATACAGGAAGAAGCGAAAAACAATGGAAAGAATAAATATTTGAGTAAATCTAAATAAAAGTTGACCATATAAAATTAAGTAATGGTCACTTACTTTGGTTATAAATGTGAAGAATTAAAAATTCACAAAAAATGAGATTGAGGTAAATGGAATTAAAAAGGTCTAAAGTCCCAGAATAATTCAGAAAGTGATAGAGCTTCCGGACGGCTGAACACGTGGGGGTTCCTGGAGGGTGGTGCCCCCAGAGAGGGCAAGGAGGTTTGCACCCCTTCTCCCCTACCTTGCTCTATGCAGCTCTTCACCTGCGTCCTTTGCAGTGCTGTGACTGAACGTGAAGTTGGGAAGCGACTTACAGAATCAGCTGCCATGAGCAGACAGCATTTAGTGAAGAATAAGGAGAAGAAAGAGAGAAGCAGCCAGAGCCCACTCTTCACCTGCATGGTGTGGGTAACCTAAAGGAGACCTGAGCTGGTGGGTGGAGTTTTAAAATGAATATTCTGCTACCAGTCCATTGGCCACAGAAGTAATAGTGCCAGAGCCTGCAGATTGACTAACCCGTGCTGTTGTAATCACTAGACAAGTCTGTAAACTCATTCCGATGCAGGTCTGCTGAAGCTAAGCTGAGCGTCCATGAGAAGACTCTCTCCCAGATGTTTACATGTGGCAGACATATTTTGTTTTCATTGATTTCCCTGGAAATCCAACGGGGGTAGCAAAGGATCGTAGAGGGACTGGTCAGGCCTAAGCAATAGTACAGGGTAGTGTTCACTTCGGGAAGAACCCAAACTGAGGCAACTCACCCCAGCAAAATACTTGGAGAAGAGGAAGACACTTTATGTCAGAAGACAGAAAATGGCAATGTTTCCTTCTTTCTCTCCAAAAAGACCACCAGTGCACAGTAAGCTCCGTGAAGACAAAGATTTTGCTTGATATGATCATTAACGTATCCATGGCATCTGGAATAGTACCTGGCATGTGAGGTTTGAAGAGCTGTGCCTCCTTTTTGGCTACTACATTAACTCCTAGTACAAAGGAAGAGCAAGTTCTGTGAGTACATCATACTGTCTAGGTACTTTATAAGCCACCATCAGCAAAACCACCCAAAGAGGCCTGTGCTTTAAGATATGCTATAGTGGGGGGCATTATGGCAAGAAGCTAAAACTAGTGGGACTATTGTTTTGTCTTATTAAAAATGTCATTGTTGGCCAGGCATGGTGGCTTATGCCTGTAATCCTAGCACTCTGGGAGGCTGAGGCGGGAGGATCGCTTGAGCTTAGGAGTTCAAGACCAGCTTGAGCAAGAGTGAGACCCTGTCTCTACTAAAAACAGAAAAAATTAGCCGGGTGTGGTGGCGCATGCCTGTAGTCCCAGCTACTCGGGAGGCTGAGGCAGGAGGATCGTTTGAGTCCAGGAGTTTGAGGTTGCTGTGAGCTAGGCTGATGCCATGGCACTCTAGCCCGGGCGACAGAGCAAGACTCTGTCTCAGAAAAAAAAAAATCATGGTTACCTACCATGCTGTGAATGATTAGCTACTTCATCTATCCAGACTTCTCTGAAAGCAGATGATATTTTTTATTTTCTATATTTCATTTCATTCTCCTTCTTGCTTGTACTTGGGTACTGCATTTGTTCCTGCTATATTTGGAATTGTTTGAAGAAGGACATATAGCATAAAATAAAAAAGTAATAGTCCAACAAAGAATACAGAAAGTGGCAAAAGTACTAACATACACATTTTAATAAGCTAAAGATATATGTTGTGATTTCTAGGGTAACTAGTAAAAGCATAATAAAAGAATGCTCAACTAATGGGGGGATAACAAAATAAAATAATAAATACTCCGAAATGGCAAGAAAGGAGAGAAAAAAGAACATAGAATAATTAAATATGAAATAAATAATCACATGGCAGAGTTAACCAAAATATATCAGTGACCATATTAAAGGTAAAAGGAACATGTACTCCAATTACAATTAAAAGATTATGAGACTGTTTTAAAAGACAATCAACTTTATACTGCTTACAAGAGACATCTTGGGTAAGGATATTGAAAAGTTGAAAGTAAAATGATAGAAAAAAAACCCTTTTCAAATACCAACAGAAAATGGCTCTACCAATATCAGACAAAATTGACTTTAAGGTACAAAACATAACTATACATCTGTGGTTCTCAACCAGGAATGATTTTTGCTCCCCAGTGGGCATGTGGCAATGTCTAGAGATATTTTTTTTTTTTTTTTTGAGACAGTCTCACTCTCTTGCCTGGGGCGAGTGCCGTGGCGTCAGCCTAGCTCACAGCAACCTCAAACTCCTGGGCTCAAGCAATCCTACTGTCTCAGTCTCCCGAGTAGCTGGGACTACAGGCATGCGCCACCATGCCTGGCTAATTTTTCTATATATATTTTTAGCTGTCCAATTAATTTCTTTCTATTTTTTGGTAGAGACGGGGTCTCGCTCTTGCTCAGGCTGGTCTCGAACTCCTGAGCTCAGAACGATCCACCCGCCTCGGCCTCCCAGAGTGCTAGGATTACAGGCGTGAGCCATCTAGAGGTATTTTTGATTGTCATGATTGGGGGTGAGGATGCTATTACCATCTAGAGGGTTGAGGATAAGGATGCTGCTAACCATCTTACAGTGCAAAAGATAGCATCTTCCACCCAACAAAGAATTACCTGCCCAGAATGGCAATAGTGCACAGCTGAGAAATGCTGGTATAGATAAAAAGAGATTTTACATAAAAATAAAAGGGTCAACTCAAAAAAATAAAATTCTTAATTTGTGTACACTAATACCATAGCCTCAAAATATATAAAGCAAAAAATTGAGAGAACTAAAAGGAGAACAGAAAAATTCATAATTATGGTGGGAAATTTCAATACCATTCTCTCAGGAACTGATAGAACAAGTCAAAATCAGTAAGAATATAGATGACTCAAATAACACAAGTAATAAACATAACCTTATTGATATATTTAGAACACAATACTAACCATCTGTAGAATACACATTATTGTGAAATACGTATCGAACATTACCAAAATTGATCATATGCTGGGTCATCAAGTAAGTCTCAACAGTTTCCAAAGAATAAAAATTAGGCATAGTATATTCTCTTACCACAGTGGAATTAAGCTAGAAGTCAACAACAAAAAGAAAACTAGGAAATTCTCAATATTTAGAAATTAAACAATATTTTTATTGCCTAATTTTAAATAACCTATGAGTCAAGGAAGAAATAACAATGAAAATTAAAATATATTTTGAGTTGAAATATTGGGAACACAATGTATGTAAACTTACGGGATGGAACTAAAGCTGATCGGAAAGTCTTAAATGCATATATTGATACTAGAAAAAGGAGGACAAAAAGCAATGATCTATGTATCCATCTCGAGAAGTTCAAAAAATAACAGAAAATTAAACCCAAAAAGGGAAAAGGAAGGAAATAACAAAGAGCAGAAATTTCCTATGGAAATACAGGATAAACAAAGCCAAAAGTTGTTTTTTTTTTTTTTGTTTGAGACAGAGTCTCACTCTGTTGCCCGGGCTAGAGTGCCATGGCGTCAACCTAGCTCACAGCAACCTCAAACTCCTGGGCTCAAGTGACCCTCCTGCCTCAGCCTCCTGGGTAGCTGGAACTATAGGCATGCGCCACCATGCCCGGCTAATTTTTTTTTTCTATATATTTTTAGCTGTCCAATTAATTTCTTTCTATTTTTGGTAGAGACGGGGTCTCGCACTTGCTCAGGCTGGTCTTGAACTCCTGAGCTCAAACAATCTGCCCGCCTCAGCCTCCCAGAGTGCTAGGATTACAGGCATGAGCCACCACGCCCGGCCCAAAAGTTGGTTTTTAAAAAGACTAATAAAATAGAAAATAATAAAATAACTAATAAAATAAAATGGAAAAGCCTCTGTTAAGACTGATCAAAAGAAATAGAGAAAGTACAAATAACAAATATAAAGGATGAAAAGGGGACACCATTTCAAATCCTACAGATATTTAAAATAATAAAAAGGACGTGCACAACTTATGCCACTAGGAAAACACATCTTACTAAAACTGACACAAGAAGAAAGAGAAATGTGAATAGTCCTCAATCTACTGAAGAAATAAATTTTATCTATAATTTAAAAATCTTTTCCCAAATAAAATTCCAGGCCCAGATGGCTTCATTGGTAAATCATACTAAACATTTTAGGAAGAAATAGTGACAATATCACACATACTGTTTCAGAGAATAGAAAAAGAGGGAACACTTCCTAATTTACTTTATGAGGCTTAATACCAAAACATGACAACTACAACATTAGAAAGGAAAATACCAATCTCTCTCACAACAGATTAAAAAAAATCTCAACCAAAATATCAGCAAACCAAATTCTGGTATCTATAAAAAGAATAATACATGACAACAAATTTGAATATAATCTGGAATGCAGGTTGATTAATAGTTGAGAAGCAATCAGTGTCGTTTACCACATTAATAGATTAAAGGAGAAAAATCACATGGTCCTCTCAAAGATGCAGGAAAAGTATCTGATAAGAGTAAACATGCATTAAAAAAAATAGCACACTAGGATTATGTAAAAATTTTCTTAATAAAATAAAGGATATCTACAGAAAACCTATAGCAAACATCATACTTAATGGTGAAATATTGAAAAATTTCCCTAGGATTGTGAACAAGACAAAGATAACTGCTATCACACCTCCTCTGTTCAAGATTATACCAGCGTTCTTAGCCTGTGGAATAAGTTAAGAAACGAAAGTACTATGATTAGAAAATAGTAGGTACAATGTTACTTGCAGATGATATAATTATGTGTATAGTAAGTCTAAAAGTATCTATAGATAAGCTATTAGAATTAATAAGTGAATTCAGCAAGGTCACTGGATAAAAGATCAATATAGACAAAAATCAATTGTATTTATGTATCCCAGCAACAAACAATTAGAAAGTGAAATTTTAGAAATTTTACCATTTATAATAGTATCAAAAGCCATCAACTACATAGGAATAAATCTAATGAAAGATTGTAATAACTTTACATAGAAAACTAAAATATTATTTGGAGAAATTAAAGATGTCCTAAATAAAGGAGAGAGAGATTAGAAGATTCAATATTATAAATATATTATTCCTCCACAAACTGATGTATGGATTCCAATTAAACCAAATTAAAATCTCAACAAATTTTTTGGGGAGTGTGGAAATTGACAATTCTAAAACTTATATGAAATGTGAAGGGCAAAGAATAGCCAAGATAATATTAAAGAAGAATAACAAAGTTGAAAGACTTACTCTACCAGATATCAATGTTTATCAAGGTACAGTGATTAAGACAATGAGGTTTTAGCACAAAGACAGATGAACAATGAGACAGAATTACAAGATCAGAAACCAAGTCACACATATATGGATATTTGACTTATGCCAACGATGGCACTTTGGGAAAAGTCCTGTCTTTTAAATGAATGGCTCTGGGTCAATAAGCTATCCATACCTGCCCTCCTAAATCTTGACTTTTATATCACAATATATGCAAAAATAAATCCCAGATACAGTATGACTTTAAATGTGAAAAGTAGAGAGGGAGGTAAAACTTTCTTAAATAAGATATTCCCCCACCCCCAACAAAATACCCTACTAACCTTAAAGGAAAGGAACGACAAATTGCAGTACCCTAAAATCAGAAATTTAGACAACAGTAAGTGAATAAAAAGAAAATCACAGAATGTGAGAAAATATTTGCAAGATATGTAATCAACAAGTGCTTGTATCCAGACTATAAAAGAGAATTCCTATAAATCAATAAGAAAAAAACACCCCAAATATGGGTAAAAAGCTTAAACAGGTATTTCACAAAAGATGTTAGACATGTGGCAAAGAAACAAATGGAAAGGTTCTCAGATCATTAGTTGTTAGGGAAATGCAGATTGGAATCACAATGAACTACTACTACGCTCCCACTAGAATCACTAAAATTAAAAGTACTAATAATACCAAGTGTTGGTAAAGATGTGGAACAACTGAAACTCTCAACCACTGCTGGCAGAAGTGTAAATTGGTACAACCAATTTGGAAATCAATCTGTCATTATTTACTAAAATTCAAGGTACTGTTCACTAATAATGTTGGAAATAAAATGATTTCCTCCTTAGGTATATAAATGTGAACATATGTGCACCGGAAGTCATGTAGAAGAGTTCTTAGGAGCATTATGTATAATAGTCAAAACCTAGAAACAATCCAGATGTCTGTCAACACTAGAGTGGATAAATAAATTGTGGAATAGTCATATAATAGAATATTTTATTGGAATGAAGATGGATAAACTACTGTCAAATGCAATAACATGAATTAATCTTGTAAATATAATGTTGCACAAAAGAAGCTAGGCACATCAAACAATAAATCCTGTATGATTCCTTTTACAAAAAGTCCAAACTTTATCTCTTTATCTCTTAGAAGTCAGGATAGTGGTTATCTTTAGGAAGGAAGATGGAAATTTTGTCCAGGTCATTAAAAGCCACTCACCAATAAAATACCTTCTAAAGGGGATAGGCTGTTTCATTCACTCACGTGTACCCAGAATCCATCAGAAGACCTGAGCAAGATTTAGGCCAGGGATAGTGTCTTAGTCCATTTAGTGTTGCTATAAAGGAATACCTGAGGCTGGGTAATTTATAAAGAGAAGAGGCTTAGTTCATAGTTCCACTGGCTGAAAGGTTCACGATTGGGCACCTGGTGAAGGCCTCAGGCTGCTTCCATTCATGGCAGAAGGCGAAGGGGAGCCAGTGTGTGTAGAGGTCACAGGGCGAGAGAGGAAGCAGGAGAGAAGGGGGAGGTGCCAGGCTCTTTTTTAACAACCAGCTCCTGTGGGAACTAACAGTGAGATCTCACTTACCCTACCTCCCCAGGGAGGGTATTAATCTATGCATCAGGGATCTGCTCCCATGACCCAAACACCCCCCATTAGGCCCCGCCTCCAACATTGGGATCAAATTTCAACACGAGGTTTGGGGGGACAAACATCCAAACCATAGCAGAAGGCAAATAGGTCTCACAAACTGTGCTAGCTCCAAACTGTTAGTAATGGCTCCCTGTGACATTGCGTAGAATGCATTCTGAAGCTGCATCCAGGATCAGTAGGAAGGATTCTGTGATCAGTTAGCAATGTCTGCTGTGGGTACCAAAGACAAGATGGTGGCAGATGCAACTATACTAGCCATCTAGGGCTTACAGATTTTACAACCTTGGGATTTTGGCTGATGGTGTGGAATGCTGAATTAAGAGCATTGTTTTCCCAGACACTCACCATAGGACCAAAAGAATTTTAATCTAATTATGGATGATATGACAGAAAAGTCAGTGAATCAATCTGTATAATTACTGTGGAAGTCAGGTTTGATGGAAAGAAAAATAGTATGAAGGATGCTGGCAGTAAGTCAATGTGAAATGGAAAGAGAATCAGAAACAGTACTTTCAACTTCCAATGTCTACGCATCAACTTTCCCACACGAATGTTCCGTGGGAAACTCCTCAGGACAGTTATAAGCAGGCCTGCTCATGACGGTTGCAAGACCTAGGTCAAGAGTGTAAACTGAAGCTGCCTATCATATAAAAATATTTAAAAGTTATAGATCAAGCTAATACACTATTAAATAAAATGTGTTCTATCTACCTACTTTGACAAACATACCTTCAAAATGATAAAATTGAAAAATTTGTAAGCAGTTATGGTCTGTGTGATTGAAAGATAGCAAAAATCAAAGATGATGAATTTATTTATTATTGTGCATGTCTGGCCATTCTGTTGATGGTCCAGTTATGTTTGGATGAGTAATAAAAACATACTTATTTAATTATTTTATATTTATTCCATAACATTTACTTCTTTACCTTCATTTCATCAAAATCAATATTTATATAACATGCATTTTATTGACTTAATACCAGATTAGATATACATAATGTCTGTACTACATTACTGTAGTTCTTCAATGGTTTTAAAAGATAATTGCCATTTGGAGAAATATGCCCTGCTGGGGCAGCAACAACTGTAATTGCTGGTAATATTCTCAAAGCAATTCCTAGATTAGGAAACAAACCAGGAATTTTACATATCATTACATTGGATTTATATATATAAATGATCATTATCACAGAATATATTACAAAATATTTTAATTTTATCATATATAATATTTATATCATTTTAAAAACCATCTCCTAAAGGAATATCTGGCTCCATATAGTATTTCTTAAGGTTTTTTTTGTTGTTGTTTTGTTTTTTTGAGACAGGGTCTCGCTGTATTGTCCGGGCTGGAGTGCAGTGGCGTCATCACAGCTCACTGTGGCCTCCTGGGCTCAAGTAATCCTCCTGCCTCAGCCTCCCAGTAGCTGGGACAACAGGCGTGTGCCACCACAACTGGCTAATCTTTACATTTTCTGTAGAGACTGGGGTCTTGCTATTGCCCAGGCTGTTCTGGCCTCAAGTGATCCTCCCACCTCATCCTCCCAAAGTGCTGGGATTATAGGTGTGAGCCATGGCACCCAACCTTTAAGTTTTTTTTTTGAGACAGAGTCTCACTGTGTTGCTCGGGCTAGAGTGCCGTGGCGTCAGCCTAGCTCACAGCAGCCTCAAACTCCTGGGCTCAAGTGATCCTCCTGCCTCAGCCTCCCCAGTAGCTGGGACTACAGGCATGCCCCACCATGCCCGGCTAATTTTTTCTATATATTTTTAGTTGTCCAATTAATTTCTTTCTAATTTTAGTAGAGACGGGGTCTCACTCTTGCTCAGGCTGGTTTCAAACTCCTGAGCTCAAACAATCCGCCCGCCTTGGCCTCCCAGAGTGCTAGGATTACAGGCGTGAGCCACCGCACCCGGCCCAACCTTTAAGTTTTTTAAAAAGTATTTTTCAATATTGGGATGTATTCTATAGGAAACCAAAAATAGCACTGCCTTACTTGAGTGGTCTAAATTTCTCTTTAAAAGAGACCACAGCTTGACCAGAAAGTGGTTTCCATAGAGATTAGTTTCATGATCATTTGTTGGTAAATCAGCTTCAGAGTCATACTGATTCTTTTGTTTCCATATCCTGGTATCCTAATATTTTATTGGATTATTACCCTTTGTTACACATCTCACATGAAGTTTCTTTTTATTTAGAAAAACAATTTTTTTCTAAAAAAGATGTTTTATAAAGTAAATGCTAACAATTTTAGTAGCAAGCAATAGTTTATACCAAATAACTACAGATAGCACAAATTAAAAATTATTTTCATTTCATTTTTCAACAAATACCATGATTCACTTTTCATTTGAAGATTTTCTGTTGTTTTACTGAATTCTTTTTGGACATTTCACATCTTGTCTAAATTCAATCTAATGCTTCGACAACATTCACATGGATTACTAATGAGTGTCCTAGAATGGTTATAAGGTCAAATTTGATGTTTTCATCAAGATTGTTCCATCTTTGGGAAGACCTAGAAAATATCATGTATAATCTTTAAACTGTTTCAAAGAATATCCCTATAAGAACAGGTGAGGCCACATCTTCTAACATCAAATTCAAATAATTTGACATACATCGCACAAAGAATGCTTAAGGGTTTGAGAACAAAATTCTGGCTTATATACTCTTTTATTAACCATGCTAGTACCTCAACAATCATTGATATTACTTATTTATACAAAACCAAAATGTTTTAGTTTTAACTTTTAATTAAGCCTTATATTTTCACAAAATATTTTCACAAAAATAAAATTATTTGCCCTTCAAGCATTTTATAATGTTCCTCCAGTAGCCAATGTAAAGAACTGGTATTGCATGGCACATCTAGACAAATGTGTATGTATACACATTTAAGACCAGTTTTAATTGTTCAGCATCATAAAATGTTCTTCAGCTGCTTTGTGCAGCTGTTGGCAGATAGCTTGCCAGTTCACACCCGAACCATGAGCTGGAATACGGAGAAAAGAAGAAAAAGGAAACTTGGTCCTATCAGGAAAAGGAATTTTGTTATACCAAAATGTATTATTTTCACGCTGTCTGAGAAGAAGGATTTTGACATGCTAATTTTTCTTTTCTCCTACCTGAGCACTTCTCCCACTCAGATCTCCTCCAGACGCCAGCCTGCGTTGATCGTCCACGCCGACAGCACAGCCGCCCACACGCCTTCGCTGTGTGTTGACACAGTCACCTCTGGTTTTGAGGGTGTAGGGAAGGTGATGCGAAGCGGCTCTCCTCTGGGTCTTGAACAGTGTTGGTTACATGTGGGGCCCGGGGCAAGGATCCCTCTTGCCTTGGTCTGTGACTGGCACAGTGATAAGCGCAGGGAAATCCAAAGTGCATGCTGCCCTTTCCCTGTGCTACCAGAGCAAGGGAGAGAAGCGCTGGGAAGCACGTGCGGGATGGGCAGACACAGAAGGGCCCGGGATCACTCGCCCTGCTTCCCAGGAGCCAAAACGGGGAAGAGAGATCCTCATACACCCCGGGGCCCATGGGTTGCCACAGAGAGCAGAGGACAGAAGAAAGCTCAAGTCTTGCAGGGACCACCACAGTGGGGAGTGAAGAGGAACAGACATCTAAGGACTGCAGCATGATGCTTCCAGCTGGGGATCAGCGTGCACGTGTGGCCAGGTCTCCTACCGGCACCAGCGCTGGCCCCTCACCCACAGGCCGGTTGGAACCACCGTTGTCCACAACGAGCCAACAGACACCTCACCAGGACTAGGTGGGTGCAGAGCAGATCCGCCCTGCTGCTTCCACTCTGACGCTGTACTCCAGCCAGGGGGTGCAAGGTAGAGAGGGAACTTTAAATCCCATTAGCAATCGATGCGTTAAAGTGAACTGGACTGAATCTTTTTGTTCCTTTTTTTAAAATTTCAAAATATTATGGGGGTACAAATGTTTTTGGTTACATGTATCGACTTTGTTATGCTGGAGTCAGGGTTATAAGTGTGCCCATCACCCAATAGCGTTCATTGTAGCCACTGGGTAGGTTTTCACCCATCCCCTCCATCCCTCTCCCCCCTGCTTGATTTCCAGTTTTAGTTCCCTCTGTGCACAGGTGTGCTCATCAGTTAGTTCCAGTTTAGTAAGTACTGAATCTATTTTTTTTTTTTTTTGAGGCAGAGTCTCACTGTGTTGCCCGGACTAGAGTGCCGTGGCGTCAGCCTAGCTCACAGCAACCTCAAACTCCTGGGCTCAAGTGATCCTCCTGCCTCAGCCTCCTGAGTAGCTGGGACTACAGGTATGTGCCACCATGCCCGGCTAATTTTTTCTATATATTTTTAGTTGTCCAGATAATTTCTTTCTATTTTTTAGTAGAGATGGGGTCTCGCTCTTGCTCAGGCTGGTCTCGAACTCCTGAGCTCAAACAATCCACCCGCCTCGGCC
>CAUYRB010051611.1:0-36489 GCA_963574695.1 Propithecus perrieri | reverse complement strand
TTCTGCATAAATAAGAGTCTATCATATATTTTAGCCTATCAGGTGGCAAAAAGTTTTCTCAGTTTTTGTTTGTGTGAAAATGTGTTTATTTCATCTTTTTTCCTTTTTTTTTTGAAGACTACAAGGGCTGTCCTGAAAGCATCCAGCCACGTAATATGAAAATTACATATAAACAATGGCTGGACACTTTCTGGATAGCCCTTGTATCTTCACTGGGTATAGACTTCTAGGTTGGCAGTTATTTTCTTTCACCACTTTCAAGATTACATTTTATTAATATTTTCCTCTGGCTTTCATCCTTTGAAATGTTAGCTGGCAGTCTTCTTTCTGCTCCTTTTAAGGGAATTACTTTTCCCCTGGGTGCTTTTAAGTTTGGCTCCTTATGCTTGGTTTTCAACATTTTATAAATGTCTAGGCATGTTTTTTCTTTATCCTGCTTGAGTTTCATAGTACTTCTTGAATCTGTAATTGCATATTTTTCTTCAGTTTTGGAAAGTTTTCAGCTAGTATTTCTTCAATTGTTGTTTATACTCCATTGTCTCTGCTCTGTATTTGGAATTCCAATTATATGTGTGTGATTCATCTGGCTTTGATATCCTTCTCCATAATTCTTATCTGTTGGTTTGCTATGCTTATATCTGGATATTTTCCACTCGTCTATCTTCTGCTTCTCAAATCCTGTTCCTATGCCACTGTTTAAACCATTTATTACGTATGTGATTTCAATTAGTGAATTTTTCAGTATAAAAACATGCATTTGATCTTTCTTTTAAAATAATTCAAATTTTCTGGTAAAAATCAGATGACAAGATGCAGCATTTTACCAGAGAACTGTAGTGTATAAAACTGGTGTGTTTGAGTCTGTTTCTATTATTTCCTATAAAAGGATCATGTGTCAATCTGTTTCTGTTGTTCATTTTTCCTGTTTATTTTCAGTCATTTGGTCCTGACACTGTGTGAAACTCAGATTAGACTATCTTCCTCCACAGAGAATTTGCTTTTCTTCCAGGAAGTAGTGAAAATAAACGCTGATTTCCTTAATCTGGTCAAGATTATTAGTCTTGGTGAGGGCTGCTGTAGACCCACTGCTCTGACTCCTAATGTAGCCTCTCAGAGAATCAGCTGGAATCTGGGGCATTTACCTTCTTCGTGGGCCCTGATTTTCCCTTCTTTCGTCTTCTGACTACTGAAAAGCACTGAAATTTTTAAACTGTACCTTTCTGCTTGTCTTTTCAGCTTTTCACGTGATGCAATTCAGAAATTGGGAACTACATCAAGGGGAGACAGCAGAGAATACCAGGCTGACTTTAAAGCAATTTCTCTTTCCCTGGAATCTTGGCCCCTTAAAACCTTGTTGCACGAAAATTATTCTTCTCTTCATAAAGCAGCTATTTGCTTGTTTGTGTTTTTCCAGTTTTTATTTATTTGTTTTTGGTGAGGTCATGGGCCTAAAGCAAGTTACTGTCTTACTGCCAGAGGCCAGATTATTGTTTTAAGGCAGGAATCCCAATTTATTATATGGTTGTAGTGAATAATACCGGCAGCCTATGTGAAGACACTCTTCTTGGAGAGTCTCTGGAGGTTTTGTTTCCCCATAATCATTAATACTATGAGTGCAAATGTCATACTTTTTACGAAAGTGGAGATAATACAGGAGGAAAAGGTCTAGAGACCTCAAGAGATTATTATTATATAATCCACTCTTTTTTTTTTTTACCTCCCAAAACACTACACAAAAGCACCTCCAGGTGATTATCTTTTTTCATTAATTAATTTATTCAATTCAAGCCAAAGTTTTTAAGCAAATATTAATTTCTTGTTACTCGGTCCCCAGAACTATTCTAAGTCCTGGGAGCTGATGGATGGGAAAAGTGGTTGCAAAGAAATAAAAAGACAGATAGTAAATAGTCCCTTTTGCCAACGATCTCACAATTTAGCTAGTCAGAAAAGAGAAACAAGTATAAGAAATCAGAGAACAAGTAAATGTGAATGACGTCACCCTGGTTGTGAGTGTGAAAGGAATAATAATATAAGAAAGATTCATGGAGTAAAAGACACTATGTAATGAGGTGTTAGAGCTGTTATTATGACAAACTTATTTGGTTATTTGCAACCAAAATTTCTGCTAAGATTAGTTAGTCTCGTATCTTTTATGATCTCCTCGGGGGGAAAAGTGCTCATTTATTCAACATGCGTATTCTTATATCACAATCACTGTTACAAGTCCCGGAATGAGAAACTGTACATACATGTTCACACAAAGAATATTCCGGTTAATGAAAAAGCTCTAGGAACAAATTCTTTCTTTATGAGGTTACCAATCTCAAACAAATAACAGATTAAGGGCACTTAGTGTTATAATTATTTGTATTTTAATGTAAATATGAAATAAAATGAGGGTTTTTATGATAGTTTTCACAAGGAAATTGGACAATTTCTTATTGTGATGTTCTAGTTTTGTTGTTTTGGCCAAAGGTATTAAAGGATTCAATTATCCTAAGTCATTTTTAAGATTACATGTTTTCATTTTCATATTTATTTATGATTTTACTCTGAAGCAAAACAGCATAATAATACATCAATGCAATGCTTTATTTTTAAATAACCTTAAGATCATAGGATTTAAACAGCAGATGCTTTATAAAGCCATTATTTTAAAGATAAAATATCAGTTTATTCTGAAGCATAACTAGGTAGAAAAGCATTGTAATATCATTTTAAATATCTGCACTGACACAGCATTATGCTAATTGCTGTAGCAAAAAAGTAAGATGAAATCTCTCTATATATGAATATATGTATAGATAAACACACATATTACACAAAATACCACAATGCTTTGAGAACCAGAATAAAATATACTGACCACTGCTTTAAAGTCTAGTTGATGCAAATAACCAGTTGTAAGATATGATGGGAGAAAAAAAAGAATTAATAATAGCAACACGATAGCTAAATATAAGCTTAACAATATAAGCGTAAAAAGTTATGGGCATCATGTATAGAAGAAAACTTTAAAATGGTGAAAGACTCAAAAGAATATTTAAACAAATAGAAACTTCTGTCATATACTTGAATAGAAAAACCCAACAATATGATGAGATCAGTTCCCCCAATATTATTATTATTAATTAGTTGGTAAAATATAAATAATAATTCTAAAAAAAATAATGAAAGGGACTATATTTGTAAATCATTAAACCACAGTATAAAGCTAACAATATGAAAATGGAGTGGTACATGCTTATTACTAGATGAAAGAGAATAAAAAATCCAGAAATGCATCTAAATCCATAAGGCATTTTTTTTCATTTGCTAAATAAAGCACTTCAATTTAAGTAAGAAAATATGAATTAACAAGTAAATTAAACTGGAGCAGTAGATTCATCATGTGGACAAAATAAATGAATTTGAATTCTTAATCTAACACAAAATAAATTCCATATGGGCTAAAGAATTATAGAAGAAAAATCAGCCATCAAGTGTTATGGGAAAACAAAACAAAACAGCAAAACATTTAGAGTTCTTTTATCATCTCAGAATGATGAAGGCCATTTAAGTATTGCACAAAATTCCAGAAGCCTCATAATCATATATTAATAAATTCAACTATAGTAAAATATAATATTCCTGCTTGAGGAAAAAAACAAATCCAAGACAAGTGACAAACAAGGAAAACATTCACAAAACATATCACAAAATATTGATTTCCCTAATATGTAAATATTTCTACCAATTACTAAGAAAATATTCAAAGACATTATGAAACTTGTCAAGTATATGAACAGGCAGTTCACAGAAAATGAAATACATATATTTAGATATTGTATTTTAAATACATTAAATATAAGAAAAGACACTTAACATTGCTCATAATAAGGAAAATGCAAAATTAAAATTATAAGAATATATAGTTTTGCCCTATGCATATTGGGAAATACCAAACAGTTTGATAACACAGAGGTACTTTCATACTTCTTGCTAAAAGTATAAATTGATACAACTTTATGGAAGACAATTTAGCACTAGTTAGAAGAAAATTTTTAAAATTGCACTTATCCATATTCCGCTATTGAGAATATGTCCTACATAACTATTTACATATGGTAAATGGTCTATGCTTAATATTATTCGTTGAATTACATTTTCATATTGCAAGATCTTTGAAGGAGACCTGTTTTCATCACTAAGGGAAGGGTTAAGAATATTATGTCATATTTACATAATAAATTATGCAGTTGTTAGAAAGAATTAGGCAGAACTTTGTGTATTGTAAGAGATCAAAGATCTTTAAAATATATTTTTAAGGGAAAAAATAAGATGAGAAATGTGTTTCTGACAAACTACTTGTTATGGACTGATTTATATTCGTCCAAATTCATATGTTGAAGTCCTAAACCCCAGGACTTTAGAACGTGACTGTATTTGGAAATAGGGCCTTTAAAGAGGTAAAGGTAAAATGAAGTCTTGCAAGTGTACCCGAATCCAATATGACTGATGTCCTTACAAAGAGAGGAACTTAGGACATAGAAAATGCACACAAACCAAGGGGCGACCACATGAGGACAGGGCAAAAGCTGTCATCTACAAGCTGGAGAGTCCTCAGAAGAAATCAAATATGCCACCACCTTTGTCTTGGACTTCTAACCTCCATAACTAAGAGAAAATACATTTCTGTTGTTGAAGCCATCTGTTGTATTTTTTTTATGGCAGCCCTAGCAAACTATATACTACCAGTTGTGTAAAAATAATATATATGTATGTACATATGTATTTGCTATGTGTGTACAGGAAATCTCTTGCAGGAGAAATGAACTGGTTGCAATGCTTTCTCTGGAGAAAATAACTGTATTATCGATGAAAAGGAGAAAGAGATACTCCTAGAAAGAGAAATACCCTGGGAACCAGAAGAAAGGTTTGGGTAGTAGGCCCTGACCATTTATCAGCATGTTACCTGGAAGAAAGTCACCTAGCCATACAGTGTCTCAGCTAGAGACCTAGGCAACAGTATGACCACTGAATGACTTCCCAGTATCTACAAACAAACATATAATTAATATCACATTGTTAGAGAACTTTCTATCTGCTCAGGAAAAAATTGACAGCCAAGGGATGACAAATATGTAAATATTCATTATCTAACCAAAGGACCAGTACTGTGTCTTAAAGATTAAAGTTCAGAAGAAGCTGAAGATGACAATGTGTTTTTAGTTCTGTCCTGAGCAGGAAAAAAGCTAAGAAGTAATCCTCTTGATTATGGGAAGATGGCATAAAGTTAGCAAACAAGAAAAAGAGAAAATGGGAGTCTCCTATTTTATTTCTGTCCTCCCTGTCAAAGAGAATGATCTTCAGACCGGAAAGAGTGGGAAATATATTGGGTATGGGAAATTGAAACTGAAAGATAAGTGAAGAGATTGTAAGAGAGCACCCAGCTACTCAAAACGAATCCAATTTTCTGGACCCAGATGAATTGTTGTAAGGTGCTGAGAGAACTTGTAGCTGAGAGCCCTTGGCTACCATCAGTAATCATTAAGGAAATGTTAGAGAAGGATAAATGTTATCCAGGTTTCAAAAAGTTTCAGACAGTATCATAGATGTGTGATCTTATTACTTTTATTCTTTTATTTCTCAGACGACATTTTTTGTTAGAGTATTAAAGCAATGCTCTAGACTCAGAGTAAATGGTTAATCCACTGAGATGTGAGCCTGTGGAAAGGAAATTAGTAATCACCAGGAACCATACTGGGTTCACAGGGAATTGATCACGGTGGGCCAGCTACAGAGCTGGTCTGTTGCTTCTCTTTGTTCTTGCAGATCACTTTCCCCCATTTCTCCACCATGGCCCTTGTGGTCCTGTGAGGGGGGTATTTGCTTACATACATGTTTCCTTCAATGAACCGTGAACTCCTTGGGATTTGGAAGGTATTGTGTTTTAGATTCTGAGCTTTTAACATTCTATTTGTTTTTAAAGCACTAGGAGACTGCAGATTTTGGATTAATATCAGCCACAGACAGAGTACACAGTACAGGTGTAGCATTTGACAACATTTCTAATAACAGACATGTGGGCACAATGGAGAAAACCTCTACAATTAGGATTTGTAGCTAGTTAAATTGCATTACCCAAGGGACATTGGTTAATAAATATTAACTATAGGGGTGTCTCTATTTACCCCATATAAAGTCTTATCTTCAGCTCACTCAGCCTTGTTTGAAGTTGTAGAGGTCCTAGGTACACTCAGAAAGTTTATGAATCATATAATATTGATTGAGCCCTGGGGCTTGTGTTAGGGATAAAACAGTGGGCAGGGAGGGGCTCACTCCTTGCTATTAGAGCATTTTCAGCCTGACAGAGCAACAGATAAGTGTATTTAAATAAGTCAGAGGAAATATCAGTGACTGCTCTAAAATTTCCCCATGGGATGAGTTTAGTGTCAGTATTCTGGGTCAAGGTGTGCCTATGAAGTTTGCCTTGAAGCTGCCTTTACACAGCAAGGAGATTGATTTTTACTTAACTATATGTTATTTGGGAACCTTTGGAGCAGGGGATAGTCTGGAAGATTATGGGAACCTGGGTTGATGTGAAGCTTCTTAACGGTGAGTGCTATGTCAGAGAAAGTGCAGAGAACACTGAGGTTACCTCATGGAGGCATCTGACCTAGTCTACATCCATCAGGCATATGACCTAATTCGGTGGAACTGATATCCAACCGAAGCCATGAAGATACAAAGAGCAATACGTGGAGACAAAGCAAGCGTTGCATATGGAAGGAACAGTAACTGCCAAGTTCTAGAGGCAGGGTCATGGTCCCTTAGAAGGTCTAGAAATGTGCTCTGACTAGAACAGAGATTGAGAATGAGGGAGTGTAACGTGATGAGCAGAGCATGACCGTGAAGAGCCTTGTCATTGCAAAGGCACAGTTTGTACTTTATTTCTGTAATAAAAGAAGCAAATACAGGTTTTTCATGCTAGAGTGTAACATAATACGTTTCTGGTTTTAGTAAGACTTCTTGGGATGAAGAATAGATTGGAGGGGCTACATCTGGAGGCAGAGGGCCTGCTCAGAAAGCTGTCACAGTGGCAGGAGATGTTGAGTGGGAGTGGAGGGATGGAGGGACCTGTGAAATATCTACATGGTCGTATTGAGAGAAATCTGGGATCTGTTGCATGGGAAGAATGAAAAAGGGAAAGAGTCATGTGAAATTTCTAGATTTCCATCACGGACCCTTGTGTGGATAGTGATGCCACTCGCTAAGCTAGAACATGGGAGAAAAGCAGGTGTAGATTTTGAAGAGGAGATGAGAAATTCAGTGTGGTAGATGATTAGGAGAGAGGCTGCAATGGAGATGTGTATCTAGGAATCAACAATATATAGATCAATCTTTTTTTTTTCTCATGCTTGCCTTTAAGAACCTGATAGATGTTATGGTACGAAATGATTCTATGCACAGCAATGTTTGTGAACCCCCTGAAGCCCCTCTTTGGATTCTAGATTAAGAAGCCCCTGGAGGGGAATGAATAGAATCGCCTACAGGATATGTATGGATTGGGAATAGAATAAAGCTTAGCATGGGACCTTAATGACAAACGGCAATGGACAGAGAATAATGACCCTACAGGATGACTAAGAAGGGAAATCACAGGGCTCAGGGCGAACACAACAGGAGGATGTGTCATGAAAACCAAGTGAAAAAATGTTTTAAGCATGTGGAACTTGTTAACAGTGTAAAATATGCTAAGAGTAGCCAATACACTGAATGAATGAGGACACACAAGTATTTCAAGAAGCTAAAAAAACACAACAAATCCACTAAGAAGAAATTTAACATTATCAACTGAAAAGTCTTATACTTAGGTCCAAATAGTTAACTGGAAAATGATAGGACAGGAACATTTTTATTTCCCCAAAATACATGACACACTTTAGGGTCAATATGGATCAATAGAGCAATTTTTGTCTACAAAAATGGACATAAAATGGGAAGAAAAAGTAATAGTTCCATTCCAAGCTCTGAGTAGCTTTCAATAGTTTAAGATTTGCCTTTGTAAAACAGATAGCTTAGGAAATATTGGTGTCTTCAAAAATATAAGTTGAACCAATTTTGATTAAGTAATAATAATACTAGTAATAATAATAAGTTGATTCAGTAATTCAGAGAAGAATTCTTAGAAATTACTTTGCCTAAAAATGACTGCTTCCTAAAATGGTATGTTCCTCAAGAATGCAGGAGTTCAAGCAGTGGTTAGATGGTGGAGCATCTGCAATATTGAAAAACTAATCAGCAGCGATTAGAGATTAGAGCTGGATGATCTTTAAGTTGTATACTAATTTTACTACTCTGAGATTTGAACATTTCTACAAAAATTAAAATATAAGCATTATTAAATCTAGAGAAAACTATAAGTGTTCTCTCAGTCATTTTATGGTTCTCTAAATTATATAATCTAGGTTTAGTCTTTATATACTGTAGTCATTTTACAATCCCAACAAACTTTAAACACAAACTTATATTATGATCATACAAATGTTCAAAACAGTGATGGATAGATAGGTAGATAGATAGATAGACAGGTAGATGGGTAGATGACAGATACAGGTATGTAGATATATAGGCATATAGAGAGATATAGATATAGATTTTGAGTTTAACTACTTAGATGCTTTAAAATAAAATGAAAGATAGTTGCTAAAGCAACTGTTAATGATAAAACAAAGTAAGTAATGAACATGCAAAGTTGTTACCAGAATATACAGCACCAGAAATATGTTTATAAAAGTAATATTTAAAAATAAAAACCTTTCTATTTCCAGAATTACATCATCCATGTGACTTTCATAAAACTCTCAATACTTTAACTTGATCATCGCCTTGAAAATCTTAAGGAAAACAGAGACACAATTATTTTAATGAATAAAAAAAAGAAAGTTTCTACGAAAGCCTAGGCAAACAGTTTATTATAAATAATAATAAAACCAAGAACTTTTCCCTGTATTCCACACAATTTTATAACATCGTTGGGAAAGAATAGCTTAAAAATGAAAAGCAGCATACTTTTAATCAAAAGACAGAATTTACACAAAGGGATCTGTATCTTCTGTGTGATGTTATTCATACATAGCGTAGGAAAAAATTCCAGTCTTGTCTCTTTTCCCCAACTGCTGGAGAAAGGAAGGTTGTACCTATATTGGGACCTGCCTCAGAACATCTACCCACAAGATTTGATTCCATCCAGACTCCTAGTACCTTACGACTTAGCCAAGAAACAGGGAAAAAAAGATGCTTAAGATTACTTTTTCAATGTGGCAAAGAGAAAGAAAGGCTGTATATTTCTATGGCCCTGTGTAATTCAGGTCCAAAATGACTCATTCCTCTTAAGCAAGGAGAAGCTTAAAAAATTCGCCCATTTTCCTCTACTTCAGGCTTTAGTGTCCACATCAGCCAAACCAAGCACAAAGCTCACTTTGAAAAAAACCCTACAACAGACAGCAAAGCCTGACCACAAAAGACTCATTTGTGAAGAGATTATCACCAAGGCAGCTTGTGGTTAGATACTTTATGATTTGGAATAAAATAGATCCACAGGAGTCATGGTTCTTTTAAACACATTTTTAAACTTTGGCTATGTGAAAATTGGTATTCAATCTCATACCAAAAAAATGTGTGTATAGATCATCGTCAAGTAAACTCATTTATAATGTAAGAAAGTGGTTAAATATAAATATTGTTAACCATAATTAACATCATTATTGCCAAAAACACCGCTGATGTATTTATTATATATACAAAAGCATTGGCTATCCCCAGAACACACAACATGGTCTCTAGTACCATGCCTGCTAAAAGAAATACAGCTCCACAGAACAATGGGTGCTTCCTGGGCTGGGGCATAGAACATCTTTTGATGTCAGAAAGTAAAGAGGTGCTTAAAAAATGATAGGGGCATATCACAAAGACATAGGAGCCAGGTTGAAGGGGCTCCCACTGTCCAAATCCAGGACAATTTAAGTGCCAAAATAATTAAGAGGAGCAAGGAATTTTAAACCACTGGGAGAAAATGCAGTCTATTAGTCTATACCAATTATAAATAGAGAGATGGTTGATGGATACATGATTGATAGGTAGATGATAGATAATATATAGATAGGGGTGATAGATAGGTAGATACATACATACATATATATATACACATATATGAGGGAGGGCCAAATATTAAGCGCAAAGATTGTGGTGGAGTTGAAAAATCATGACTTTGTGAGCATCATTGTAAAAAATTGAATCAAGCAAGGATCATCAATGGATGATTAATCAAGAAGGAATTTATATGAGGAGGAGGTATTTAGATGATCATAAAGATTATACCCACAGACTGCTGATTGGTAATAAAACAGTGCAGATATTAGACAAGATGTTGACTGGGCAATCAAAATTAACATCACCAGTGAGGGGCAAATGGACAGCATGAGGCTCCAGGTGTTTCCTCCCAAAAAGGGCATGACATCACTTATATCCTAGCCATAGCATGAGAAAACATCAGAAAAATCAAAATGAGAAATGCTCTATTTCAAAGGAAAGAGATTTTATTCTCCAAAAATGCTAATGTCCAACAGGATAGTGGAAATGTTTGGGGTTAAAAGAACTAAAGAGACAAAATAACTAAATATAATAAACGAACCTACAGTGGATTCTGCAAGGAGATTAAAAACACACCATAAATGCATTATTGGGCCAATAGGCAAAATTGGAATACATATATACACAAAGAGTGCAATGCCCACCATCCCAGGGATGGACACACTTGAAGCTTGGACTTGGGGGGAAGGGGGGGACAAGGGCACCATATGTAATCTAATCATCTGTACCTCCATAATATGCTGAAATAAAAAAAAATAAAAAATAAAAAAATTGAAATACAAACAGTAGAGTACACGAAAGTATTCTATCAAATCAATAACTACAGTGGTTATGTATCAGAATATCCCTATTCTTTGGAATATATATTGAAGTCTTTAAGGGTAAAGAGCTTTGACGTATGCATCTTACTTTCAAATGATTCAGAAAAGAAAACACAGGTGAATATGCACATACACACAATAAAACAAATGGGGTAAATTGTTAAAAATATTTTGGGTACTAATTGATCAACACTTACGTGTACATATGGAAGTAACATTCATCAGGTGTCAGGCAGGTGGGAGTGTAGAGGAGGGGATGGGTAAGTTCATACCTAACAGGTGTGGTGCACACTGTTTAGGGGATGGGGAGGCTTGTAGCTCTGACTCAGGTGGTGCAAAGGCAATATATGTAACAAGGTGTTTGTACTCCCATAATATTCTGAAATAAAAATAAAACAAAATGAAATGAAAAAAATGTATTTGGGGTAGAAGTTGAACTTGAATAAAAGGCATATGGGCGTTCTTTGTACTGTTCATCTTTGTACTAGTCTTACTTCTTGTAAATTGTAAATATAAAATTATTTCTAAATAAAAAGTGTTTTTAAAAGCCCTATGCTAGGTCTTTGAGGGTAAAGATAATATATTACACACACAACTGTATAATATGCAGTTGTGTCATCCTGGAGTACAAATTCTAATTAGAGTTGGAGGATCCAACACATGTATATCAGAAAGTAATGTGAGGGATCATAAGATGACAGAATAATGTCAATAAAATACTTAAGTTTTTCTTTTTTCCATTTTGAGTGCAGACTGCTTTTGGTGCTGCAAGCCTTCAAAATAAAACAGAGATAACTTATGATGGCAGCTGAAATTAGTGTCTTTCCAGTAAATGGTTTTGCAGTTAATTTGATTGATCCTGATGTTAAAAGCGCTTCAAAAAATAGAAATCAAAGAAATGTCTCACTTCTCAATGATGGTCTCAAGTGTTCCTAATGTGTGTTTATATTTAACAATTTACCTGAGAGCATAAATGTGCTGAATTCCAAAACCATTTTATCACTAGAGCCGACCAAACGTGAAGGGTGGAAGATGGAGAGAGACAGCAGAAATTAACCCATGTACTCAGTTGCAAGGATGAACTTTAACACTCACTCAGCAGCCATACCTCATTTCTGGAAAATTTCGTGTTGCTACGGGAACACGAAAGGGAGGTAGCCCACATGTGCAAGACGACGATAATGAATCCGTGGGTTATTAGAGGAGCGTGATGAAAACACACACTCAGAGAATTGTACAACTTCAGCTGCAGCAAAAAGGAGCAACTTGAAAGCACCAAGTAGTCCTATAAACTCAGATCTCAGGCCTGAAATACTCATGGTATATGAGGAACCAACATGCAAGGAAAGCTGCAGATGCTCACCTGATTCGCAGTCGAGAAAACGCCTTGTTCAGGCATTAGGGTGTGGTGCTGTGCACACACTAAAGAAAGCAATGATTTGTCCCTTGATGGTCCCACCTACTCTTGTCCTATCCTGAAGCTGCCTGAGGTCTCCTTTCCCTCAGGCACATAAGTGTTTCTAGGTATACTGTCTGGCGACCATGTCCATTGCCCCAATTAGGCCCACGAGTTGGACATTTATTTGGCACCAATATGCATTCTCCCTCCATCACAACACCACAATTTCCTTTTGGGCAATTACTTCTCCATCGCATTGGGTAGTCTGGGTGGCATGGTAAATCCATTCCAGTGGGGAAGCTGAAGGTGCACCTGCAATCTTTTTCTGGAAGATTCTTTCCTCTCACCAACCCATACAATTAGCTGCAAATTGTGTCCTAATGTGGGCCAACTGCATGCTCTTTCTGTGGACTTTGAACCTTAAGTAAATTATGTAAGAATGCAAGAAAATAAGGAGATAAAAATAAAGCAGGTTGGGTTTAATCTTCTGGCTAGCACTGGCTGTACCAGCCCGTTTTACAAGAACATTCCCATAGCCCAAGCCCTGTGCACCAGGCATCTCATCATCAAAGTCCTTCATGAGCAGCTGTCTTATGGCTTAAGTTACACACACGGGACAGATCTTAATGACTGCTAGACTTAACCTTCCTGAAAGGCCTTTTTAAGGAAAAAAAAGCTTTAAAATACATGGGAAAGAATACACACACACACACACACACACACACACACACAGAAATTTATATATCTATCTATCTATACACACATTATATATATATTTACTGCTCTAGAGCTTTACCTGGATCAACATATAATATAGTTATAATATAAATATGTATTAAATGTATATTAATATGTAATTCTAAAATAATAAAACTCCATGAAAAGTGTACGGCTGTTATCTCTGTTTGTAGACTCTGGGGCATAAGAGAGGAAGTCGATGCCGGATGCGTCGAAGGTGGAAATGCTGCACTGGGCCACCTGGCCACCTGGCCCTGGAGCTGTGCTCTAGATTTCTGATCTGCCTGGCCACTGGAACCTGGTATCCGGCTTTTAAACAATTGCTAAGTTCTTGTCTAGCATTTAAAACTCAAAGTGCTAGACTACAGCAATGATTAACTCAATGTATGATTCTAGTGAACTATGACTTTGAAGGGAAACAAACTCAAGATATCCTTAAAATCTAAAAAAGAGAGAGAGTGAGAAAGGAAGGGAAGGAAGGAAGGAAGGAAGGAAGGAAGGAAGGAAGGAAGGAAGGAAGGAAGGAAGGAAAGAAGGAAGGAAGGAAGGAAGGAAGGAAAAAAAAAAGAAACAGAAATATAGCGGATTTCTCAGCGCTGAATCTTTTACCACCTGGATCCAGGTTTTCTCTCCACCATTATTGGAGGCATCATTCAGATGACTTCCCCCTCCCAGACAACCACCTGCTATCTCAGCCTTTGCATTCCTTGACCTCTTCATGCCTAATGGCAACGATACTCCGCCCACCTCAGCTTCCACTCCCAATGCTAGACATTATGATTCCTATTAACTGTACCACTTTCGGATTTTTAATTTATGCATCTCACTCTCAGAGCCCAAATGTCCAGCTCAATACTCCACCTCTACATTCTTTCCCACATCAGGACTTATTTTCTGCAATTCCTCACTTCCTTCCTCCCTCAACTTCCACAATCCAGCTCTCTAATCACCATCAAATTCCCTTCAACTCCTATGCCCCTCTCTTCTTCCAAAATGTTGCTAGAAAAAAATACACAGCTATGCTGCCTGTTTTCATTTTCTTTCTTAAGGCCAGAGCAAATGAGTCTTATTACTTCCCTGCGATTTACTGCTATTCTCTAATCCATTGACTCTCCCATATGTCAAATGCCTCTTTCTTAATATCTCTTCTCTCTTCACACCGCAGCACCCTTTCCTACTTACTGTCTTCTCTTTTTTACTGAGAAATATATGGCATTAGAAGTAGTCTAAGTAACACCAAATTTGCTGATGCTTCTGCATCGCCTTCCTTCTGACTTCAGTGGGTGTGCCGGCCTTGACTTTATCTGGGGTAACCCCCCAGCTGATGCACAGGGACCCCCTGGTCTACTCAAGGACTTTGTTCCTGCCATTATTCCTTCTGTCTCCTTCATCCATAAATGCATGCTCTCTACTACTACCCAGTGATCTCCACTCTACACCTGCAGTGCATGCAATTCACCCCTCTGTATTCATTCTCAACTGTACAAACATAGTATCGCCAGCCTTACAAAAACAAAACAAAATATAACTCAAATCCACCATCCAGCTATGGGTCCCTTGTCTCTGCTTCTATTCTAAGCAAAACTCCTGGAAAGATTTGCCTATTTTCTGCGTTCACACCTCTCTTCACGTTCTCTCTTCAACCGTTCTACTTCCTGTTTTCTTTCCCTCTGCTCCACTGACACCATTGTCAAGGTTACCAAATCCAATGATTATCTTGTACGTCTCTTTTATCAACAGCATTTGACACAGTTGGTCATGTCCTTCTTCTGGTAATATTTTCTTCACTTAGCTTCCAAAACACCATATTCTTCTGGTTTTCCTCTCACTTTGGTGACATCTCTCCTTCTTAGTCTACTTTTCTATCTTCTCCTCCCCTTTATAGCTTCTCTTCCCCTTCATGACTTCTAAATATCAGAGTGCCCAGTGCTAGCTCTGGACACTTTTCTTCATTCATTTTCTGCATGCTGGTGACTTCAGACTTGTGCCCTCGGACAAGACTTTCCCCCACATTCCATAGTCATATTTGACACCCACCCCACCTTGTGTTTCTCACAGACATTTCCTGCTGTCAAAAAAAAAAAATCATAATTTTTATCTCAACTCTCCAAAAATTGTTTTCCTTCCATTATTTTCTTTCTCAGTAAATGGTCCATCTTTCATACAATGTCAGAGGGCAAAAGCCTAGAAACCTATATTTTCTCTTTCACTGACCCAAGTACATCCAATTTAGCTACTTTTTATATTCCTGCAATGGCCACCACAGTCTAAGTTCCCATTAGCTCTCAGTTTAGCACCTGCAATGACCTCTAACTGATCTCCTAGTTCCACCCATGTCCCCACCTGCCACTGATTCTCTGTACAACAGCCAGATCGATCTTTCTAAAAACAAATTAGATTGGAACATTCTGCCATTTGAAATCCTCCAACAGCATCCCATCAAATGCAAAATAAAATCCAAAATCCTTATGAGGGCCTCCAAGGTTTTTATTATCCAGCCCCTTTCTCCTCTTTGACTGCATCTCCTCATATTCCTGCCACTCATTCTAGCTACACTTGTCTTTTTGCTATCCTGGACTTTTTCCTTCCTGTGTTCTCTGTAAGACTCTTCTCTCGGGTTTTTCCAATCTCAGTTCTCACTTCATTTAAGTCTCCACTAAAATGCTGATTCTTCAGAGAGAAATTCCTGGTCTATTCAATACAAAATAAACACTTTCCCTGTCATTCTCTAACCCCTACCTACTTTATTTTTCTTAAAAAAATTGCCACGCCTTGACATTATATCTTACACCTGTATTCATTGTCTGTCTCCCACGATGGTGTAATTCATAAGGGCAGGGAATCTGATATACTGTGTATTGCGTATTCTCAGCACCCAGAACAATTCTATAAATATTGTTGAATGAATGAAGTGAGTTTTCTCTGGACAATGGAGTTTTATTAAGAAAAAATATGATATTAATATAATGTTTTGAGTGGGAATAGGATGAGTGGATATAATGATTTTGATTATTATCTTCATCACCAAAAGCATTTTAATGCCTATTACATGCAATAAGTTAACTTTTTAAATAACAGAAACATAGTAGGGTAGGAAATATTCTCCCACTTTGTAGTAAGTGGGGCAGGGTGGTTAAAAGTCATAAATACTATTCTTTACCTTAAGGACTACCACGATAATCACAACGCTAATATCTACTAGTAGCATCTACTGATCCCCATACATGACTGACATCGTGCTTGGAGCTTGATGTAAATTATCACATTTATTTCTTATAAATATCCTTTAGGACAGGGATTTTTATGCTCAGTTGTAAACCAAAGAGTGGATGATCATAAAGAATAACTAACTTGTTAAAAGCTCCCACATCTGGTAAGGGATGGAACCAGCCAAGCCCAGGCACCTCATCACATCACAGAAACTCTTCCACCTCACGCCTTCACTTTTCAACCCAAGACATTCCACAGTGATAGGAGAAACTAAAAGCAGAATTTGAAAAAAGTTTGTGTGAATGGAATAACCTGAAAGCTACAGCATCTATCTCTGGTCAATGAGAGAACTCTGTAGAGGAAACATTTGAAAGGAATATATAGTATAATAAAAATCCTGAGCCAAAAGTAGAACAGCAAATGCCTATTTGTGATACTGTGGGTAGACCAGTTGCCTACTGCTCATGCAGTAGCAAGATTGATATCAGGAAATAAGGTGAGACACAATCTTCTTGACCTCGAAGGCCAAGCCCAGGAGTTTATACATTGTCAAATGGGCAATATATTAACCAGTTTTTTCTGTAACCAACAACCTCTAAATCTCAGTGGCTTAAGAAAGCAAACACTGATTTTCATGCTCCCAAGGCTGCTGGTAGACTGTGTTCCTGCTGATCTTGGTTCAGTTTGCCTGGGCCAGGCTGGACTCCAGATGTCTGGGTGAGCTGCCTGTGGGCTCCCCATGACATTACACTGAGGCAGAGCCCGAACATGCAGTGGCTGCCAGGGGCATGCTGCTCTTGTGATGGAGCACAGGGGCACAAGCCCACACTGGGAAATGGGATGCCCCTTCTGGCCTCAGCTCAGAACTGGCTGACACCCTCACCTTTGCCACATGCCGTAGCCGAAACAAGTCACACAGAGGAGCCCATGGTGGGAAGCACTGAAGAGTTCCATGACAAACAGGGAGGGAACAATAATCCAATACCACAGGCAATACACAGTATTTTAAGGTTTTTGCAATCATTAGAATAAGTAATCACAAAATAGGATAGAGGTAGGGCTCGAAGGAAGAGACTAGAATTCAAGAGATCAGACAGGAAATTATTGTAATAATAATGAGGGAGGTGATGAGATCCTTGGCTAATGCAGCTCCAGTGGTAAAAAGAAACAAAATTAGAAGAGAAAAATACAGTATACTACCAAGGAAGAATCAACAGAACCAGGTCACAGCCTAGATACAAGGGAAGAGAAAGTAAACTCAAGATGATGCCAACGACCTGTTGACAAAAACATTATAAGAGGAAATAAATACGGAAGAAAGATGATGGGTTTGGTTTCTTGTTCTGTAATGAGTTCTAGTTCCATTTTAGAATTAGGCATCTAATCCCATCTCATAGCAAAAACCCAGCTGTCATGACGTGCTTTGCACTTGGCACGTGATAATACTTTATTATCATATTTATATCGCTGGTACCTTCAGAGACCGTGGACATAAAACGAATGGGAAATGGCCAGCATCCTGATGTGTTCCCACAGCCCGGAGCATGCACGCTTCCTTACACTGCTCTTATCACTGTCTTCAGGGGCCCGTGTACCAGTTCGCCTCTCACCTACCCTATTTCTTTGTTCACTTTGTATCCCCAGTGCTTTCAAAGCACTGGGATTTTAGGACTTAGTTTTCTAGCTTCTACCATAGAAGCAGTCAAGGGAAAAGGGTGGTTGTAATGAGTGCTGAGTGAACCAAATGCTGTATGTGCCACATGTAACAGTAACCAACATAATGTATTGCTAAGAATGTAAAGCTCTCCGTTTATTTTAACTAATTATTTTTTAATCTTTTGACTGACCAATCTAGGAAAATGGCTGGGATTGCCAAAATCATTCCAAAAATTGAAAATCAAATAGTTAGTATTTAAAATGGAAAAAAATGTCAGCTCTAGAGATAGCACCGTAAATAATGAAAACAATTTTCAAAGACAGTGAAAGAAACCTGCCTGTATGGCTACCCATCACCACTAGACAGGGAGAGAGGCAGTGGAGAGGATGGGAAAGCAACGAGAAATCTAGGTTTATTTTTAGTGTGTCTTTGCTGCAGAAGGAAATGAGGACATTTTTTATAACAAAGACCATTTTATAAGAGATTGGATTGTGTCCTTCCTAAAGCTATAGAATCGCTTGAGAAAATAAAGTGTTGGAAGCCACCAGGAAAGTATAATACTCAGTGAAGTTTTCTGAAATAAAAAGTGAAAAAAGTAAAGATATATATATTAAAGTTTCTTGAAAAATTCTCCAAGAAAAAACAATTTAAGTTATCATCACAAATAGCATTAGTGCTTGTATATGGTGAGCCCAGAATATCATCTTAAAGTGTTATCTTAAAAGTCGAGCACAAGAGTGCAAATGTATACATTGTCAAAATACAATAGAATATTTTTGGAATATGTTTAGATACTTTCTTAAATTATCCAACCTTTTTCTTTTTAGTTTGCCTGCTTAAGGTAGTCAAAAATAGAACTGTTTACTGTAATAAACATTTGTTTTTCTTAAATTACAGTAGCAATTAATTTTTAATATCTTCCAAGGTACTTCTGCTAATGAACATTTTACAGTTTTTTTCCCTTGATCTATCTTGTATTGTTAACTGACAGAGGGGGTGAAATGATTTGGCATCAAAAACAAAAAAGAAGGAGGGCTCCTTCCTTATTTCTAGGATTTTCTTCATCACCCTAAAGGCTATGCTGTAAGTTATCACTCCTGTAAACACGCGTAAAATGCCTCCAGAAGAACCTATTTAATTACTATCAAATGGATATATTTATATCATGTTAACTGAATAGGTGAATAGTAAATACGGCTAATTTTACAATGAATGTGAGATTAATTAGATGGAATTTTATCTCTAAGACACTGAAACCTGAAGACATCTCATTTTTTAAAAATCTTGATCCATGCTTAATAGGACTTGAATTTCTGCTGTATGATCATGGTGATGTTACCATCAGTCCCTATGGGACTTAAACATTTTCCCAGGTTTTTGTTTTTCCAATTTGCTGCTATTTGGTGACCAGGTGCTTTTTACCAAGTTATAGCACTTGGATGTATGTTCAAGGAAGGCAAAATTGAGGATAAAATTTCAGAGCAATTCTGATCCTACATGCATATCCACATGCTGTGGGATAGCTCCCCAGCAATCAATATGTTTATTACTTTTTCACATTATATATTTCAGTTATTTAAGCACAAATCACTCAACATTGGATACAAAGCAAATGTATAAAACAGTAAGTGTGCTATACTTGTGCTTCTTACTTGGTTTGTAATACTTTGGCTAGATTGGTTTAAACCAACCTATCAGAGTTGAGGGGACAAAGTCTCAGTGTTCATATCGTGTGATTAATGCTTATTTTCATGATTGATTAAGAATTATAAAGTCCTGAGTGACCACAGTATGTCTTTCTTTGCTTCAATTCATTGCTTCTTTTTAAACTAACTTTAATGGGCTGTTCCTTTTGAAATAAAACCTACCAAACGGAGCAAAATTTCTTCTGGAAAGCACTATAGTGTAGCAGAAAGCTAAACACTAAGGGTCAGACCAACCCACATTCAAATCCTGACTCTTCCTACTACTTGTGTGATCTTCAAAAAGAACATTCATTGCTCTGAACTTCGGTTTATTTGTAAAGTTGAGTTAATAACACAATTTATATTTTGCTACTGAAATTGCTGTACCCCAAGTGCCTACCACATTGTAGGTTCTCAATAACATTATTCTATCCCCCTTTCTTTTTTGTCCTTTATGGAAAAATATCACTCTAAATAACCAGGGTACCCTAATGCCTATGTCATAATATTACTTCTTGAAACAATTCCAGTAAAAATCCTCAGACTAACAGTGAGTGAATAATTACTGAACTTGCTGATTAATTGGGTCATGCTTATTTTTATGTCTGGAAAGTTTAAAAATAAACTGTCTAAAATGTATATAAAAACATACATCATTTAAATAATTCACTATTTTGACAATAAAAATACTTTATCCCTCCATCTAGTACAAAACTCTGGTCCAAATAGACCATCTTTCCTCAAGAGTTCCTAGAGTGATAACAGTAGATAAACATTTGTGAATTTGGGAAAAGTTCTTAAACCCTATGCTTCCATTTTCTCATGTGTAAAAGGAAGGTGAAAATAGTGGCTATTTCATAAGGTTGCATGAGGATTAAATGAGGTGGTGAACACAAAGTGCTGGTAAATTCCAAGTTGGCTTTTTTGTTATTGTCATCATCATCATCATCGCTGTGTAATTTGAGTTATGATCCAGGTTTTTTTCATTTAGGAAAAGTTATCTTAACCCTCTGAACATTTTCTCATCTCCAAAATAGGAGGGACAATTGAAACCCGGGTCTTAGCACAGTCCCTGGCATGCAGGGTGCAGTTAAAATGTTAGGTGTGGTATGTAAGCACTCCAGGCACACAGATCTCTAACGACATTTCAACTTTTCATGAAATACATTATAGAAAATAATTTTTGTTGACTTGAACTTCCCTTGTAAGTAAATTTTTTCATGTTGTCTCAAACTCTTCCTCATCAGTTCTTCCTCTAAATAGACTTCCCTTTATTATTTTCTAACTAATTTGGAGGTATTCCTATTCCCCTGTATTTGACTACTTCATCTCCTCCTTCCTCCTTGCCTCCAACTGTCAAGCCCTTGAATCCATAACTGTACGATCCCTAATGTTCTCCCCACACCCTGCTAAACCCCAACCACCTACAATAACCCTGCGACAGCATCACTCTCTGACAGATGTCTTAGTTTTGTTGTTTTCACTGCATAGGATGTGCACATCTCTTTTTATTAAATCTATCCCTATCTCTTTCTTCTTCAAAGGAATTTAGCAGTTTATGCCTTTGAAAAAATTTCATCTAGGTTATTGAATTTATTTGTATAAAGTTTTTTCATATTATTCCCATTTTATCCTTTTAATGTCTATAAAAACTGTAGGGTTGTCATCTCTCTCATTCCTGATGTTTATAATTTGTGTCTCCTTTCTCTTTCCCTCTCTCTCTCTCTCTCTCTCTCTCCCTCTTTTTTTTTTTTTTGATCAGCCTGCCTAGAAGTTTACCAGTTTTATAAACAGTCTCAAGTAACCAGCTTTTGGTGTCACTGCTTTTTTCTGCTGTTTTCCTGTTCTCTATTCCCTTGCCTGTACATCTGATCTTTATTCTTTCTTCTGCTTACTGGGCTTAATTTGCTTTACTATTTCTAGTTAAGGTGAAAGCTGAAATAAATGATTTGAGATTTTTTAAATGGTCGTTTATCATGATAAATTTTCCAAAAAAATATTGCTTTAAATTTATCCTGTGTTTTTATTTGCATTCAGTTCAAAATATTTCTAATGTATCCTTGATTTTCTCCTTCGATGTGTGTATTATATAAAACCATGTTGTCCTATTTTTGGATATTTGGGAAATGTCTAGAGATATTTCTGCTATAGTTATGAATTTATCTATTTCTGTTTACATTTCTATCAGCTTTTGCATCATTTATTTTTAATCTCTGTTATTCAATGCATAAATAACACCTTTTACTTTATAAGAGGACCTATTTTACCCTTAGTAATACTTTTTCTCTGAAATCTACTTTGTCAAATAATGGTCTAGTCATTTTATTATTCTTTTAATTAGTTTTAGCATGGTGTATCTTTTTTAAGCTTTTGTATTAACCTATTTTGTCTTCATTATTAAAGTGTTTCTTGTAGGGAGCATATTGTTGAGTCTTACTTTTTTAATTCAATCTGATAACTGTATCTTTTAATGGGAGTACTTAGGCCATTTCCATTTAGTGTGATTGTTGGTATTGTTTGATTTAAATCTATGATTTTGCTCTTTTTTCCTATTTTTCCCATCCATTTTTAATTTCTAACTATCTCTTTTTTGCTTTTTTGGATTAATTGAATATGCTTTATAATTTCGTATTAGGGTACTCTAGAGAAATAGAACCAATAGCATGTGTATACACACACACACACACACACACACACACACACACACACACACAGATATTTTAAGGAATTGGCTTACACACTTTGGAAGGCTGGCAAGTTCAAAACTGGGCATAGGCCAGCAAGCTGGAGATACAAGGATGAGCTGATGTTGCAGTTTGAATCTGAAGGCAGTCTGCTGGCAGAATTGCCTCTTCCTTAGCGAAGCCAGTCTTTATGAAGGCCTTCAACTGATCGGATGAGGTCCAGCCACGTTACCAAGGACAATCTGCTTTATTCAGAGCCCACTAAGTTAAATATTAATCTTATCTTAGAAAAAGAAAACATTCACAGAAACATCTAGAATGTTGGACCAAATATCTCAGTACCATGGCCTAGCCAAGCTGACACATAAAATTCACCATTATTGGTTTTAACTCCTTTGTTGACTTATTAGCAACAACTATTTGTTATTTCAATGGTTGATTTAGAATTCGTAATTAGCATCTCTAACTTTTTGACAATCTACATTAAAGTGATATCACATCATTTCACCTACACTATTAGACCTTTACAGTAGTTACTTCCATTACTCCCTGCCTGACCTTCATGCGATAACCGTTATATATTTTACTTTAACATATGTTAAAGCAACCACACATCATTATTATTTCCCTTTAGTTAATTATCTTTTAAAGAGTTTTAAATAATAGAAAAATAATCTTATGTTGTTACCAGGTTCAATGCTCTGCCTTCCTTTGTGTAGATACGTTTCCATCTGCCATGATTTTCCTTTTGTCAAAGAACCCCCTGCAACATTTTCTGTAGTGAAGGTCTTTCAGTGATGAATTCTTTCACCTTTTGTATGTCTGGAAAAGTTATTACTTCACCTTTATTTTGAAAGATATTTTTTGGTGGTTACAGAATGTTAGGTTGACAATTTTGTTATTCTTTGAGTAGTGTAAAGTTTCTCCAATATCTGTTCTTTTGCATTATTTCCAAATTCTGCTGTCATTCCTATCCTTCTTACTCCTGTGGTATTTGCTCTTTTTTTCTGCATGCTTGTAAAATTTTCTCTTTATCACTGCTTTGGAGCATTTTTTCTTACGGTGTATCTAATTTTCTTCGTGATTCTTGTGCTTGGGGGCTCATTAGTCTTCTTTGATCAGTTTGTTTATAGTTTTAATCAAATTTGGAAAGTTTTGACTATTATTTCTTTAAAAGAATTTTGCCCCCCTCATGTGGGGGGGCCAATTACACATGTATTATGATGCTTGAAGGTGGCCCACAGATCACTGATGCTATTCATTTTTTTTTAATTCTCTGTGCCTCATTTTGAAATATCCTACTCCAGGTCTTCAAGTTTATAAATTTTTTTTGTTGTTGTTGTCTTAATTTTTTATTTTTTTTATTTTAGCATATTACAGGGGTGCAAATGTTTAGGTTACATATATTGCCTTTGCCCTACCCGAGTCGGAGCTTCAAGCATGTCCATTCCCGGGACGGTGCGCACTACACCTATTAGGTGTATATGTACCCATCCCCACCTCCCCCCTCCCATCTGCCCAACACCAGATGAATGTTATTACTATATGTGCACTTAAGTGTTGGTCAGTTAAGTTAGTTAATGCCAATGTGATGGTGAGTACATATGGTACTTGTTTTTCCATTCTTATACTTCACTTAGTAGAATGGCCTCCAGTTCTATCCAGGATAATACAAGAGGTGCTAGATCACCATTGTTTTTCTGACTGAGTAGAACTCCCTGGTGTGTGTGTGTGTGTGTATATATATATATATATATATATCACATTTTATTAATCCACTCATGTATGGATGGGCACGTGAGTTGTTTCCACATCTTTGCAATTGTGAATTGTGCTCCTATAAACATTGTAGTGCAGATGTCTTTTTTATAGAATGTCTTTTGTTCCTTTGGGTAGATGCCCAGTAATAGGATTGCTGGATGAAATGGTGTTCTACTTGTAGCTCTTTGAGGTATCTCAGTATTACTTTCCACAGACATTGTACTACTTGGCAGTCCCACCAACAGTGTATGAGTGTTCCTATCTCTCCGCATCCACACCAACATTTATTGTTTTGGGACTTTTTGACAAAAGCCATTCTCACTGGAGATAAGGAATATCTCATGGTTTTGATTTGCATTTCCCTGATGATTAGAGATGCTGAGCATTTTTTCATATGTTTGTTAGCCATTAGTTTATCTTCTTTTTAAAAGTTTTTGTTCATGTCCTTTGTCCACTTTTTGATAGGGTTGTTTGATTTTTTCTTGCTGATTTTCCTGAGTTCTATATAGATTCTAGTTATCAGCCCTTTATCAGATGCGTAGCATGCAAATATTTTCTCCCATTCTGTAGGTTGTCTGTTTGCTCTTATGATAGTTTCCTTGGCTATGCAGAAGCTTTTTAATTTGATTAGGTCCCATTTATTTATTTTTATTGTTGCTGTGATTGCCTTTGGGGTCTTCTTCATAAATTCTTTCCCTAGGGCAATGTCTATAAGAGTTTTTCCAACATTTTCTTCTAGAATTCTTACGGTTTCATGCCTTAGGTTTAAGTCTGTTATGCACTGTGAGTTGATTTTTGTGAGAGGTGAAAGGTGCAGATCCTGGTTCAGTCTTCTACATGTGGCTATCCAATTTTCCCAGCACCGTTTATTGAATAAGGATTCTTTTCCCCAGTATGTGTTTTTATCTGCTATGTCAAAGATTAGATGGCTATATGAGGATGGTTTTATATCTGGGTTCTCAGTTCCATTCCATTTGTCTATGCAATTTTTTATTGTCCCTTAATCTTATCCAGAGTATTTCTATATCAGACATCTCACATTTCATCCCTGGAAGTTTAATTTGTAGCTTTTAAAAAAATCTTCTATGTTTCTACTTAACTTTGAAACATATGGGATATAGTTGTAATAACTGTTTTAATGTCTTCATCTGCTACTTCTAACACCAATGTTCATTCTGAATCAGTTTCAGTTGATCGACTTTTCTCTCCATTATGGGTTATATTTTTCTGTGTCTCTGCATGCCTGATAATCTTTCATTGAATGACAAAACTTGTGAATTTTATCTTGTTGGATACAGGATATTTTTGTATTTTTATAAGTATTCTTGAGCTTTGTTTTGAGACACTGTTTCGGTAACTGTTTACCAAATTACTTGGTAACTGTTTGATCCTATTGGTTCTCAATATTGAGATTTGTTAGGTGAGACCAGAACAATTTCAGTCTTGGGATAATTTTTTGTACTGCTAAAGCAAGATCCTCCTGAGAAATCTACTCAGTGTCTTATGAATCAGGAGATTTTTCCAGTTTAATTGAAGAATTGTGTCTCCCTTTTTTTACTTGTTTACTTGACTTTCTATATAATTTACCTCTTAGTTTTGAAAACCCAGTAACAAATCCAAATCTATTTGTGTAAGAAAAATTATCAAGACAATTAGATGAAAGTCTCCAGGAGATCACCAGCTAGACAGAGTTTCTGGATTACAGTATGGGAATGGACTCTCAGAACCCCTTCTAGAAAAGTTGGATCAGAGCAGAACACTGTTACGCAGAAAAATGTGAATCTTCAGCATGAATCCTATGTCAATGTTTTACTCATCATTTTGATTACCTCGAGCTAATTCACCAGTAGATTCCTTAGTTAACACTCATGAGAAAAATATTCCCTAATGTCCTGGATATCATAGATCATATTTCTCTTCTTATTCATCACATGGTATTGCTTTAAAAATTTGACGACAATCTGATTTTTTAAATCACTTAGTATGATTTTCTTGGATGGCCAATAATTTCATTAGTGTATGTTTTGGTGTTATTCATTGTATTAGTTAACTTATTCTTTGGCAGCTTAAAACAACAAACATTTATCTCCCAGTTTCTATGGTTTGGGAATCCAAACTAAGCTTAGTGGGTGCCTCTGACTTGGAATCTCTCACAAGAGATTGCAGTTAAGGTGTTGCTGGGGCTCTGGTCTCCTCAGTGCTTGACTATAGAGCAACCACTTCCCAGCCACTCCCATGGCTGTTGACCTCAGAAGGCCCAGCTTCTAGCTCATTGACATGACTGTTGGCAGCTCTCAGCTCCTCACTGGCTATAGGGTGAACATATTAGTTTCTTGCTGAAATAGCCTATGAGTAGGACTGTGCATAACATGGCAGCTTGTGTCCCCCACAGTGGGGAAAGAAGAGAGAGAGAGAAAGAGAGAGAAAGACAAGATGGAAATCACATTCTTTTTGTAACTTAATCTTGTAAGCTCTAGTCTACCCATGGGAAGTGACTCAATAGATTCAGCCCAAGCACAGGAAAAGAACACACAGGACATGAACAGCAGGAGGCGGGGATAATTGGAATTCATTTTAGAGACTGCCTACCATGGTCATTGCATTGATTTTTCTAGGAAATATAGAAGGCTCTTTCAGTAAGTAGTTTCAAATAATATTTTCCTTTAGGAAATTGTTAAAATTATTGTTTTTTAACTTTTAGAATTTTTTTCTGTACAATTACATGGTTTTCTATGTTGGAAATATAGGAAACCAAATATATTTCCAATATAGGAAACCTCTCACATGAAGAATATGGAAAATTCGTAGACAGAGATGGGAATACATCTTAACTGTTCAGTGGTGAATAGGTAAAATCCATACTAACATTTGTTCTTCTCTTAACTTCAAAAAGAAAGATTAAGGTATAATACAGGTAAGATAAGATTGGTTTTATTTACCGGTCTATGCATAATATATGGGGATGGTTGCTTTAAAGGGGAGACAGCTAGCACGTATGAAAAATCTATTCTTTTACTTTGAATGAACATTTTCAGATTTCTGAGCAAAATACCTTACATTGAAAATGGCAAATGAAATAACCTGAGCTAAATGCAGCCATGTGAATCTTTAGCATGAATGCTTATGTCAATGTTTTACTCATCATTTTGATTATCTGGAGTGAAATATTGATATTAGATTAAAAAGAATGAGATATTGTGACAAATAATAGTGGCAAAAGAGAAATAAAATGTCTACTTTCCCTGGGATTTTTAAAGATTGTGTTAAAACTATGAACAGAGTAAATGTTCAGCTCTTCAAGCTAAGGAAAATTTAGTGAGAATATTTTGACATTTAAATAAAATAGATTGAAATGATGTGAAAATTATTTTCCTATTTATTTTATCACCAGGCTACTTTAGTGCTAGAAGACAAAAATTTATTTTCTATCTTTTCTCTGTGGCAGTGTAGATTCATATCTAAAGGCCATTGTATGACACTGAAGAACAACTGTAATAAAGTTTTATATAAACCTGATTACCTTTCATCCAGAAAATATAGCTGCTTGTATTTCCAACTTTGTGTTAGTAATGGCAATTAATGAGGTAGAAAGTCAAGTTGATTCTAGAATCTTCTCCCTAAGGAGTGGTTATCCTAAGCACCAGATCCCAAGGCACAAATGATCTACCTAAGAAAATTCTAATTTTCTAAGCAAAGTAATAACTTTCTTGGTCAAGCATGAAGCCATATTAAAGATCAAACATGATAGCACCATGGTAAATTATGTCCACCTTATTTTTTTTAAAGACTGTATTATAAAGCCTATCAGTATTTTGGTTAATTACAAATTACAAGCTGAGTTTATGGGGAAAAAAAGGATAATAAGTACATGTATTTTCCTTTCAATTCAGTCATTTTAGATGGCAATAGATTTGAGAGTACACGATACAGAGTATATGTTTATTTCTGAGGCTGCATGTAGTGGTACCTGCTTATTCTTCCCCCCTTTCTCTCTGTTAGAATATACTCAAAGTACATCTTCTGTTGGGCTAAACCAAAAGTAACAGAAATGTAAATTCTTTTTTTATAGCTTATTTTTTTTATTTCAGAATAATACCTGAGTTGTTTTGTACAGTTTGAGTCAAAGTCTTAAGTGTGTACATCACCCAGATAGTGTGCATTATACTCATTAGGTGTGAATTTACCCATGCCCTTCTCCCTCCCCCCTCCTGCTTGATTTCCATTGAATTTTACTACCATATGTACATATGAATGTTCATCTATAAGTTTCAATTTAGTAGTGAGTACATATGGTTTTTGTTCTTCCATTCTTGTGATACTTCACTTAAAAGGATGGTCTCCAGTTCCATTCAGGTTGTTACAAAAGATATTAGCTCACCGTTTTTTATGGCTGAGTAGTGCTCCATGTTATTCATATAACACATTCTATTAATACACTCATGTATCGATGGACACTTGGGTTATTTCCACATCTTTGCAATTGAGAATTGTGCTGCTATAAATATTCATGTGCAAGTGTCTTTTTTCATAAAATGTCTTTTTTTCCTTTGGGTAAATACTAGTAGTGGGATTGCTGTATCAAATGGTGGTTCTACTTTTAGTTCTTTGAGGTATCTCCAATACTACTTTCCATAGAGGTTGTATTAGTTTGCAGTCCCACCAGAAGTGTATCAGTGTTCCTTTCTCTCTGCATCTTTGCCAGCATCTGTTGTTTGGGGACTTTTTGATAAAAGCCATTCTCAGTGGAGTTAAGTGTTACCTCATTGTGGTTTTGATTTGCATTTCCCTGATGATTAGAGATGTTGAGCATTTTTCCATATGCTTATTGGCCATTAGTTTGTCTTCTTTTGAAAAGTTTCTGTTCATGCCTTTGCCCACTTTTTAATAGAGTTCTTTGATGTTTTCTTGCTGATTTGCTTAAGTTCTTTGTAGACTCTGGTTATTAGCCTTCTATTGGATGTATTGGATGGGTAGCATGCAAACATTTTCTCCCATTCTGTAGGTTGTCTATTCACTCTATTGATTGTTTCCTTGGCTGTGCAGAAGCTTTTTAATTTGATCACATCCCATATATTTATTTTTATTGTTGCTGTGATTGCCTTTGGAGTCTTCTTCATAAATTCTTTGTCTAGACCAATATCTGTAAGAGTTTTTCTGACCTCTTCTTCTAGAATTCCTATAGTTTCATGCCTTAGGTTTAAGCCTGTTATGCATCATGAATTAATTTTTGTGAATGGTGAGAGGTACAGATCCTGTTTCAGTCTTCTACATGTGGCTATCCAATTTTCTCATCACCATTTCTTGAGTAGGGATTATTTCCATTGTTGTATGTTTTTGTCTGCTTTGTCAAAGGTCAGATGGCAATATGATGATGGTTTTATATCTGGGTTCTCAGTCCTATTCCATTGGTCTGTCTCTGTTCTTATGCCAATACTGTGCTGTTTTGGTCACTATAGCCTTGTAGTATAGCTTGAAGTCCGGTAAAGTGATGCCTCCTGATTTGTTCTTTTTGCTTAGGGTTCTTTTCGCTTTGGCTATTGTGGGTCTTTTCTTGTTCCATACAAAGTGTAGAATATCAGTGTCTAGACTGTGAATTCTAAGCCTTACATTTTCCCCACCCTCAACTCTTAAAACTGCTCTTTTCCTCATTAGAAAAAAAAAAAGTGCGTGGATTTTGATGCTTTTAAGTTTTCAGATTCTCTTTTGACACAAATTTAGGCCTCAATTAATTTACTTGGTTGAAAAACAACAAGTGTTTGATTTGTGCTAGTTTTGAGGGAATGTTGGATCATTAGATTTTTCATCTTTAGAGTTCTAATAAATATAATAATTATGCCAGATATTTTTGGTGCAAATTTTATAAATATTCCTTGCAGTTAAGCTATTTTAAACAAGTCATCTGTTCTGTTTGGTATTTGGTAACTAGTATATTCATAGACAGTTAAAAACTCACATTCTTTTTTGGTATAGAGCTTTATTTCCCTCTTGACAGTAAATCATGGCTTGCTTTTTGTTTAATAATCATGGTTTTATAAATGGTTTCTAATTTTTTAACTAGAGTTTATCCACAGATAACAAAATTATGCTCTGTAAATTCACAAATTTCTTACTGGAGCTAATGCAAAGCTCTAATAAAAATAAAACTCATGATTGCAACAAAAGCAATTTCAAGTTGTTTCTATATTTTGTTTAAAAATTGCAATGTTGATTTCTTGGATTATTGGGTAAAGATGACATCATAATCAGTGCAGAGAATAAATTCAGACTTCTATACTCATCATCTCCCAGAACAGCAGTCCCCAACCTTATTGGCGCCGGGGACTGGTTTCATGGAAGACAATTTTTCCATGGACTGGGAGGTGAGGGGATGGTTTTAGGTTGATTCAAGTGTATCACATTTACTGTGCAATAAAACCTCTCTGCTAATGATAATCTGTATTTGCAGCCACTCCCTAGTGCTAGCATCACCACCTCAGCTCCACCTCAGATCATCAGGCATTAGATTCTCATAAGAAGCGCACAACCTAGATCCCTCACATGTGCAATTTACAGTAGGGTTTCCTCTTCTATGAAAATCTAATGATGACACTGATCTGGCAGGAGGTGGAGCTTATGCGGGGATGTGAGCAATGGGGGGGCAGCTATAAATATAAATGAAGTTTCCTTGGCTTACTGGGTGCTCACCTCCTGCTGTGTGGCCTGGTTCCTAATAGGCCACAGACCAGTACTGGTCCACGGTCAGAGGACCGTTAGAGGACGGTCAGAGTCCCAGAAGACACTCTATAATGGATATATACACACATATATTATATGAGAGATATATGTAAAGAATATATTCCTTTATGAAATCATAAAACTACTTAGGATGTTATTCTTTCTTGGTGGTGTTTTAAGCAGTAGTTAAAGGCTGACATTTGGTTTTTGGTAACTGGAATGAAAAGCTGGCAAGATTTTCTAAACTTAGTTTGCTACTATTTTGCTATAGTATGTGTGTAAAATAATAATACAGTAGCTTATGTATATTTCATGTACAAGGATATTTTATGTTCTAAATCTAGTGATTTATAATAAATTCACCTTTTATATTTATATCAAACTCTGTGCTCCATGCTTGGCTAGTTACCTGATATCTTTTTCCCTCTAGTGCTTTATGAATTATGGTAATTATTAAAGTTACAGTAAAATAATTCTCATTTTAGGTTAAATAGTAAAGGAAAGCTGATATGTTTAATAACCAACAAAAATTTTAACTAAAAATTTATCAAAAATCTCTCATATTGCTAATACATCTTTTAAATTTTTTTGTGAAATCTGGAAAACTATGCATCCCACCTTTGAAACTTAAACAGTAATGGTAGAAGAAAATATCCAAGATGATGTCCTGGACCTACGGCAAGCTGTCACAGCCACACTGAAAGGAAGTGGGACAGACCCTTTGTGCAAAACCCCCCAAAACAACAGTCACAATCAATCTCAACCTTTCTTCAACAATTCCTTAAAGACAAAACAAAAACTTTATTGGGAAGCTGAGTTATAGCTAAAAATATAATTGGTGGCTTAAAGAAGTAAATAATATGAAATTCAATTTGAAAAAAATTAAAATCTTCCTGAAGAGATAAAACAGTACAGGAAACAACTTGTTCCCCAGCCCCAGGAGGCTGGCTGGGTTCCAAGGCTTGCCCTGCTGCTTCCTCTCAGGTTCTATTTACGACGGTCAGGCTTCTGTTGCCCCTGTCATGGGTCCTCTCCAATGCTCTCTTTTCCTCCCTTCCTCCTAAGAACAGTAAGAGGTTAAGGGCCATGCATCAGTGTTTCCAGATTTCTGATATATGATGTTCGGAAATACCCTGACGGCCTCTGCCCAGTTGCACGGGTGCTAGGCAAAAGCTAGCAGTCGCAAAGTCTGGGTTCAATCTTTGACCCTGATAACTATTAGCTGTAATCAAGAATAAATTCCTGAACTTCCTTGAGGCTTGGTTTGTTTACCCCTAACTTGGGGATAGTGCTATTTACTTTCTGAACTGATCCTGAAGATTCAAGGTGAGTATGTGTAGATGGCTTAGCTCAGTGTCTGACACACAATAGGTGATCAATAAAGAGTATTTGTTCCTATTAGAGCACATCATTGAGCAGACTTCCCTTCCTTGCCCTTGTATGTCCTCTTGGGTCCTTTAATCCAAGCACCCGAGTGCCCAGACCTTCTTGATCCACTGGCTTTTACTCGTCATTTGCTCAAGAGCACTGGAGTCTTGGGAGGAAACCTGCCAGAGGTTTCCAGCTCATTATTTGTGACTTGTCATTTATTTTTATTTGACACCCATTTCTCAGCTGCTTGGCTCTGTTCCCATGCTCCCTAGTTTCCCATCTATCAGATGGATTCCTAGGACAACCTGCTGCACATTCCATATTCCCTTTAAATCTCTCCCGCAGTGCAGAAGCTCCATGCCAGCATGCTCTTCTGGGTTGCGACTTCCCTGGACTGTATTTGCCCACTATCATTTTGACTTTGCAGCTACAGGCCTTCCTTTGCTTCCACCTCTACTTGGTCCAGCATTCCTGGTCTAAGCCACATTCCTTCTTTTTCAGCAGGGTCTCCTCCTCCTTCCTATGTGCTGCTTGGCTTGCACTGCCCTGTGATGCATTCCCATCTCTGTGCAGGGAGCTGATGCTCATAGTGACAGAACACACACAAAAACAAGGGTGGGCATCCACAGAGACAGATTGTTTGCTATTGCCTTAATGAAAACAAACCACCCAGTTTGGCAGAATGCCATCTTTTAAACTGAGGGAACATGTCTTCTACTAAAAAGTAGTTGAATTCAGTATGTTTTTATGGTGATATTATGGCTTTTAAGACGTTCTTTGGTAAACACATAGATATCTTTGTTTTACCTCAAACTAGTTATGTTCTACTAAGTAACCCTGTGTGAGATCTGCAACTAAAGAGAGGTTCTGAGAAATTCAAGTACAAGCTTGGCGATGAGAAACACCAATGCATGAAATGGAAGGGATGTACTTAGAAACAAAGCTAACATCACAACTTATTACTGGTAACTGATTACAAAAAACTGATTACAAAAAACTAATTCACTAAAAATTGGAAAGTGTTACTGATAGCAATTATTCTTCTAAATGATTGTCTCACCTCAATAGACCCATCGTCCATAGTTAATTTACTTCCAAAGGAAAATATTATGAGTTTTTTTTTTTCAGTTAATCTTTAGGAAGTTAAGAAGCTCCATTTAAAATAAGATCTAAAATTTCCATACAACATAGCAGGGAATTTTTTGCCTAACACATATGCTTTTACAAATTATTGGTTGCCACTGCACTCTAACCTGGGAAAGAGAGCAAGATCTCCTCATCTCTAAAAAAAATAAAATAAATAACAAAATAAAATAATACCAATCATGCCATTGAAACCTAGTAAGTTGCATGCTGGCATGAATCACATTTCGTCAAAATTATTTCCCCTAGGTAATAGTATCCATAAGGAAATGGCTATTTTTCTTACTACTTCCATATTGTCTGACTCTTGTCTTTTATTATCTACTTGGAATTCAGTGTTTCTCACTTAGATCATTTCATACGATGTTCTAGAATTTACTGTTGTGGAATTCTTGAGCACCTGGCCATCTTCAGACTTCCTTGCCAATTGTAACTTATCATTAAAAGAACAAGATCAGTCGGTATCTGTTTAAATAACTAAAACAAAACACCAAATAAAATAAAAATTTCATAAACTGGGGTGTAGAAAAGTATAGTTTGTCTCCTTAAATGGGAAGCATAAGGGGATTAGAAACTCTAGAAATCGCCTGTGCCTCAGGTAAAAAGCAAATTCAAATGTAAAGAAAGTTATTTTCATCTGAATGCAAGGATGTTGACAAAGTAAATCTTTCAGTCTTTTAGAACACAGCCAAATTGGAAGCTAATTTACTGCTAGCTGATGTCAGAAGCAATCTAACTTGTCCACCACAGAAGCCACACAAAGAACATTATTCATAAGTAAACTACCTTGATAAGAAGCTATCCTCCCAGCATAATTAGGAAATACAATGGCCAGAACCAGAGCTGGAGTTTTAATAATAAAAGTCAGTAAATTCTTTACTGACTCTTTATAACTTTCATGACATAAAAGCAAAATATAACAGAGGAAGCCAGATTATTCCAAACTGATGTCACCTCAAAGCAGTTAAAAATAGCAAATTATTTTTAAAAACTGAAAGAAGTGACCATATATTTTGAATATCAATTACAGTTTACAGAGACCCCAATGGAATCCCATTTTCAACTCACTAATTTAAGCAGTAATTACAACACAAGACTTAGCAAATAATTGTTTTCCAGACGATTGGTGGGCATTTATTGTTTAGGTCTGGCCAATATCTCCAAATAAAGACAATATTCACTATGTTCTGAATTTTGCTCTAACTTTCAGAACAGTTACAGTGATACTCCCTGGCTTTTAGAAGATGCCTGATTCAAGCATTTATTTTTCATCACAGGAATCAAATATCTGTATTCATTATGCCTCTAGCTTAATTAAGAGCATTTCTTGTGGCACCTGAGTCCAGAATGACTTTCCTAAATGTTTCCATGGATTCAGGCCTCTATTTTACCCTCTGTGATTCACAGGCCCCCAAGTTTAAGAAGCATAACAGTGTCTTGGCCCTCAGATCATTTTCCAACAATTGCGCTCAAAATTTAATAGACCCTGATTTTTCATTGACTTTCGCATGGGTCTTTTTCATTTTAAGCCTAATCCTGATCCTCAGTTCTTCCTAGATGTTCAGAAGTTATTGAATTTTTACCTACTTTTTATGCTATGGTAACATCTGCATGGTGACTTTCACCTCTTTGTATCAGCTCTTTTGTTTTTTTAAGAACCTATTTGGAATTTTATTATTTCATAGGATAAATTTGCTTTACAACCCAATTAAAAGGACAACCTGATACACGGAAAATGATATTAATCTTACAAATCATACAACTTGATTGAAATCCTGTATCTTTCACCTTTTTGGAGTATGATTGTGAGCAATTGATGGGGAAAGAGAAAATTTGTTTAAAGCACTGTTTTAATATTTATAGAATTCCTAACTAACTCCAGATTAAACTATAGCTTTCCACCACAAGACTCTACTATTTAGAGGACCTGACCACTCCAGGTAACTCCCAGGTCCATACCCATTCATTATATTATATTTACTTCATATACTGTTTCTCTGGGGAATAAGAAACCAGACTTGGAATAATAGTTAGACTTCCAACATTGGAGAGATATTTACCACAGTGCAGTTCTCTTGAATGTGAATCACATTTGGACAGCCCTCAACATCTGCTGCTTAGTAAACATGAAATGGAGCTAACCTCAAGCAGCAAGGCTAAAAGAAATGCTTTCAAATTTTACTTGATACACCAGAAATCTGGCCCATCCATAGGTAGCGAGGGAATCATTCAGTAGAACCTGGCATGGAGCCGGGAAACATGGAACGATCCCCTTTGATCTGTGAGTTTTGCTAGGACTGTGAGCCTGACAGCTGGAGCTGCTTGTTGGGCAATATTACTGATGCCCAGCAAAAGACCATGGGTCCTTATCCGGGGGAAGATAGGCCCGTGCTGTGCGGCTCTTTTCACTTACACCCATAGATCACAGTCAAAGCAATCTTTATCTAAAGAGTCAGCTCAAACTGGAAAACAACAAAAAAAGCAATCTTTAGAAAATAAGTTAAAATCTTTCATGGAAACGATTAAACCATAAATTACTTAGTTAAAAATTGAAGTGTCAAAATAAATATGATTTAGTCGTTTTATAATCACTGAGAGAATTATAGCTCATACACATGAACTCATTTACTTTGGAGATTTCCAGTTTGGGAAATCCTGACAAGTGTTAACATTTGTGAATTAGCTAGACAGGTGGTTATTATCGAGAGATAATTCTATGAATGGCACAGTCCTGGCTATAGTGTGAGAGTGTTAGACTAGTTTTTACTCTCGGAAAAAAGACTAGTTAAGAGACTGTTCAAGTTAGATTAAGGCACAAAAAATTACTCTAAAAGTTAGTGGCGTAAAACAACCATTTATTTTGTTCATAGGTATTATAGCTCAGGAGGGGTATAAGGGGACTCCTTGATGGGGGGACTCAGCTTGGATGCCCCAATGGCCAGGGGTGACTTATGGCGGGTGTGAGAATATTGGGGGGTGTCTTCATTCACATATCACATGGGTTTGCACAGGTTTTGGCTAGGACTTCTGCTGTGGCAGTTTTATGTCACCAGTTGGCCTGTACTTCCCACAGCACAGTGGCCTCAAAGTGTTCAGATCCCTACCTGGCAGCCCAGGGCTCCAAAAGTGAGTGTACCAGAGAACAATGGGGGAAAATGTGCCACCCTTTCTG
>CAUYRB010051609.1:0-13246 GCA_963574695.1 Propithecus perrieri | reverse complement strand
ACTGTGTAGGATGACACAGGAGCACGGAGAAGGGGCACTTAATTCATCGCAGGGGACGGGGTCCCTCGGGAGACACTTCAGGAAGAGGTGGCCTTCACGCTTCATCTGAGAGGGTGAATGGGCCGGCAGGGGCGGTGATGGGGTTCCCGGCAAGACCAGCGAGAGCAAGCACAGGCGCTTGGAGGGACGTGTCCTGCTTGGAGAAGCCCCTGAGTGCGGTTATAGTGACAGGCGTGCACGCAGGGCCGGACGGCGAAGGGCCTTGTGTGCCCAGAGAGCAGGCCCCGCTTCATCCCGATGGCAAGAGGCAGCTTTTGGAGGATTTTAAGCAGGGGTGTGACAAGGTCAGATTTGTATTTTCAAAGGTCACCCTGTTGGTCATGAAGAAAGTCAGGGGAGGGAGCACCAGGCTGGAGTCAGGAGACCCCTCTGAGCTCAGTTTTCTCACCGGAACGGTCTGAGGGTGGAGGACGGGGGCCTGTAAGCTTCCTCCGGACTCAAAGTCCTGTTTTCCTACAGATGCAGATACGGATACTTTAGTCCTTCAGAGTGAACAGAGGTTATCAGAAAAACACCACAACTGGGGCGGGGGTGGAGGGAAAAGGTCTCCAGCAAGCTGGGGTCTAAAAATACCACCATCTAACTGGGCCTGCCTGTCACCCACGTCTTCAGTGAGTCTGACGTGGTGTCAAGAAGCGCTGTCTGGGTCTGTCTTCAGCTCCAGTTAAGAAGAGCCTGCAGGAGGGAACCAGGCAGGGAAAATGTCACTCACCGTGCTGGACGGGTGTCCTGCTGCGGCGACTTGGCTCTGACAAAGCTCCGGAGGCAGAAGTCAGAGTTGGACATCTCCTTGGGTTCAGCCCTTGTTCCCCGGGGGGGCGTGTCTTTGCCGTCTCTGGAGGACTGTTCTGCCACAGCCTTTCTGGAACCTGCCTTCCCCTGGAAATGCCAGGAGAGAACTCAGGAGGGAATGTTCTCTGTTTCTCTTCCCAGGCAGCCCACGCTCAGGAGGGCTCTGTGCTGCTCATGAGGCGAGGGTGGAGGTGCATGACAAGAGGACATGACCTTAACATGCGAGTTCACCGGATAGAGACAGCAGGAAGGGTGCTCCTGGGAGAGGAAACAGCATAGTCAGTTCCCCGAGTCAGGAATTATGGTAACCTAATGCAATCGTGTTGGAACAGGTCTTGCGTGTTGCTTTTTCAGTAATTAGAGAATCCTCTAACGTCAAAGGAGATGGTTTAGGGGAGGACGCTGTCCAGGTCTTGGTGGCATATTGATGAGGCTGAGGCTGGTAGGACTGGTATTAACCAGGGACTCCCTAGTCCTTGCAGTATTGTAAATATTCACCTGTAAACCTCCTGGGCCTGGGAGTGGTTGTGTGTGTGTGTGTGTTGATTTTAAAAACTTTCAAAAGGATATATGCAATTTGGTACTAGGTATGTGCATTTGAAAACCATACAAGATAGTACTATAAACTGTTTAAGTATTTATCCTTAAATCACGAAAGTGAGAAAATACAGGCAGGAAGACTCTATGCCAACTTAGATATAGAGACCACGTCTGGGGAGAGGTAGGCAAAGGTTTTACGGTATCTGCAACATTTTTCTTCAAAGCGAATATGCTACTAAATTGTCTTTGCTTTTTTGTGTGTGCTTTAAGGGTTCCATAGTTCATGATTAAAATACAAAAACGGAGATCATGGTCAACAATAATGAAACCAGAGCTCTTTTCTAGAGCTCGTTCACTCAGGCTGTGGCTCATCAGGGCTCTGCCTGGCCGGCCCTCCCCCACCCAGACCTGCCTTCTTTCTCCCAGACCAGGTGGCACCTTAGAATCGAGCTACTTTCTCCGGGCCCCTGACCTGTCACCGCCGTGGGCCTTTCTGAGTCCAATCAGTGCTGCAGATCTGGGCTCTGATGCCTGTGTTGTCACCCGGTTCAATCACTCTGCCCCCTCCTACTCCATCTGGGCCCAGTCCCTGAAGTGGCTTCAGCTCTGACTGCAGTTTTGGATGAGATAAGCTGCCCCTTCCTGGTGCTTTGGAGGGACTGGGTGCAGGATTCTGCTACCCACCTTGGGTTTAGGTCAGTCCTCCGTGCCCGGCCACCATCCCCAATAGAAACTCCTCCAGACCTCCAATTTTTTACCTCATGTTGTCCCCGACCAAAACTTCCTCTGCTCCCCTGTACCCCACCTTCCTCCCTGTGCATGCCGAGCCCCAGCTGTAGAGCAGGAATTCCCGTCTACCCTGAACCTCTCGCCCAGCTCTCTCCACCACACCTACCAAGGCTTGGCAGTCCCTGGAGGGTGGCACTTCCTGACAGGCCCCTCCTCCAGGTCAGAGATAGGTTGAAATTTTCCCTAATCTGCCCTGCCCCTCCTAGACCATTATTTCTCCGACGTCACATACAAAGCCCTTTCTTTAACGATCACATCTTCAGGCCAGATGGTCCTGTTGCTGTTCCTTCCTGCTGTCATCTCCCAAACCCCTGGACATCCCCTTTATTCATGGAGAACTCTGGCACCTGAACTCCACACCCTGACGACTTCGACAATTACAGATTGCAAACTAGTGGACCACAGGCTGAATCAGCCTGTACACTGTTTGTTTGTTTGTTTGTAAGTAGGAATGTGTATTAATCAGCTCGGGCTGCCATAACAAAATATCATAGATGGAGAGGCTTAAACAACAGAAATTTACTTTCTCACAGTTCTAGGGACTAGAGGTCTGAGACCAGGTGTCAGCTGGGTCCTTTCCTAGCTTGCAGATTGTCATCTTCTCATTGTGTCCTTATGTGGCCTTTTCTCTGTGTGTATGCAGGGGAAGGGCGAGGAGAAAGAGAGAGAGGGAAAGAGAGAAGGAGAGAAACAGAAGCAGAGAGAGGGAGAGAGAGAGAGGGAGAGAATGAGCTCTCATGTGTCTATTCTTACAAAGACACTAATCCTATTAGATCAGGGCTGCACCCCTTGACCTCATTTAACCTTAACTACTTGCTTAGAGGCTGCGTTTCCAAATACAGACACGCTGGGAGCTGGGGCTTCAACCTGTGAATTTTGGGGGGATGCAAACTTTCGGTCCACAACAGAACGCGGGTGTCCGTAAGCACGCGTGCACTCTGGTTTGCTACCGTCCCTGCCATTCCTGTTTCTTCCTCTCTTCCTGCTGCAATCCCCTGCGTTGCCACCACCCTGAACGATGTTCACTCTTCTCCAGCTCGGCTGCATCCTGAGCCATGCCAGCACCCAGAACCCTGGAACTCCTGATGCCAGTCTACATCCTTCTGTCACAGCCTCCTAACTTTCTACCCTGCTGAACTGGGTCCGCTGGGTAAAGCACAAAACTACGTTTCTAAGTCCCAGGTCTTGGGACTGCCTTCTACTCAGGAGCCTCATGTGGCTTTGTTCCCCAGAGCCTCTGCTGCACCTGAGGAAGACCAACCAGTCCAGCTCACACCGCGGAAGGGAGCACTGAAAAGAATGCTGGAACTGCAGCTAGAAAACTCGTGCAGCCAGGGGCAAATAGTTTAGCTTTTCTGGTCTCAGTTTCCCCATCTGGAAATGGGAGAATACCAATTCCTCCTTCCTAAGGTTTTTGCGTGTCCGTGGAAGCCTTTGTAAACAGCAAGCACTGAGCCCAGGGAATTCATTGTCACTTGGGAAGCACAGGTTCCCTGCTAGAGGATGCCACCTACTTAGACAGATGCATTTGTCAGGGTTCACTGGAGAACAGAACCAACAGGATGTATATATTATAAGTAATTCATTTACATGCTATGGCGGATGAGAGGTCCAAGATCTGCAGTCGGCGAGCTGGAGAACCAAGAGAGCCGATGGTATAGTTCCAGTCCAAAGACAGGCTGGCTCAAGGCCCAAGGAGAGCTGATATTTCAGTTCAAGTCAGAGGCCGGAAAAGATCAGTGTCCCAGCCCAAGCACTCAGGTGGGAGGAGATTCCTCTTACTCAGAAGTTTTGTTCTTTCAGAGTCATCAATTGATTGGGTGAAGCCCACCTACGTCAGGGAGGGCAATCTGCCTTACTCAGTCTACTGATTCAAATGCTAATCTCTTCCAGAGACACTCCCCCCAGACACACCCAGGATAATGTTTAGCCAAATGTCTGGGCACCCTATGGCCCAACCAAGTTGACACAAAAAATTAACCATCACAACAAAGGACACAGACTTTCCAAAGTCAGTAATTCCTCTCCTTTTGTATACACAAATGAGAAGCCCAGTGATTTAAACAGTACTGTGGGGTACTTTGTTGATAGCCTTGGAATTCATCTATGTTCAAGGATGACAGAACTAATGGAGCCAAGACCATAAAAGCAGAAATGTTTCGGAAGAGTGGAAAGTTCCATAGACATGTCTACTGGTGCTGGTATCATGGTTCAAACCAGATCAATCATTATTTTCTGGGAACCAGTCACAAGGAAGACTCTGGGCCTGGCCCACCAGAAGCCCAGCTGGAGACAGATGAAGGTCTTGGGATCCCTGAGGCATCCCAGTTCCATGTGCAGCCTGGGTCTGCCCAAGAGCATGGTCCCTTGGCCTCTCCCTGGGCCTCAATGTCTTCATCTGAGCAAGAAGGCTCCAGGCCAGGTAGGGATGTACAGAGTCATCATAACCGCAGCCCCGAGGAACCACAGCCAAGTTCCTCACATCTCCTGGCCTCAGTTTCCTGGCGGGCAAAGTGACAGTCATCATTGTTCTCATAGCTGGTGTGAGTATTCGTGAGACAGTGTCAGAGGATGCTCACCACACGTGACAGGTGTCCAGTGGAACTTTACAGATGCCATCTATTCATGAGTTTGTGCACAGATTAAACGTGGATTTCCATACCTGCTATGACCAGGGACTGTGCTAGGGGCTGGAGACACAACAGCAAATCAAGGAGTTGTCAAATTCCCTCCCCCAAGGGGGATGAGGCAGAACCAGCCAAGTCAAGACTCAACATCCACCCCATGTAGTTACTCATGCAGCAGGTAAGGCAGGGTGTGGTGAGGCCCAGAGAAGGGGTGTCACACCCCGGCTGGGGCTGGGTACAGGAAAGGCTTTCCAGGGGAAACAGCCCTGGGTCTGAATTTCCATGAGTAAGTAGAAGTTTGGTCCCTAATGGTAACATAGTTAACTCCTTGTCTTGTTTCTTCTTCCACTGGTGCTGAGATCCTGGAGCCATCTGATGATGTCAGACGCTCAACATCCTAGAACCAAACCTCAGGACTGCTCAGGCCCATTGTGTTGTCTAGCTGTGTCCAGCCTTAACCTGCACTTGTACAGGTCTCTGCGGTCACATGGAGGATAAAGAAATCAGGGCCAAGAGAAAAGTGTCTCCCTCCGTACATCAGAACACATTCCAGATGGAATAGAGGCAACGTAAGTGCGAGAGAACCAGTATGACCCCAGAAAAACTAGAAAGGAGTATCTATCACACACGTGGGGGAGAAGGGACTTGCTGAGCACAGCAGCTATAGGAAAAAGCCCGAGGGAAAACAATGGGCAGAAGGGACGTCAGCAGATTTTAAAGTCTCTACACAGGGGGGTGGGTTGGGTGGGGAGAAAACTAGCAGGAAAAATATTGGTGGCAAAGAGTTAACATCTTTATTATATAAAAAGTCATACACCTTAATGAGAAAAACAGGGAGTTTTCTGTGGCTAAATGGCTAAAAGACACAATTTCCAGAATTAAGAAAAGCACAGTTAGTAGGGAAACCCATGGGAAGATGCACCTCCCGTCCTCTGCAGTAACAGAGAAAACGTGAGCTGACGTGAAGCTGAGCTGCCATCCACACCCAGCAAAGCTGCTGCAATAGGACGATCCCGGGGCTGGCAGGGGATGGAGCAAAAAGCTTTCTGCTCCTTTGCCCGTGTGTATGGAGAGGGCATTGTCTGGTGATACAACTTGTCTTTATTGCAAGGCTTTTGATAAACATATTTTGAGGGTTTTATGTTATAGTCAAGAGAGAGCAACTCCATGTTTTTCTCTAGAGAGGCACAGGGACTTGTCAAAGTCACGTGTGTTTCTTTCACCCATTCAACAATGATTGAGCACCTCCTATGTGCAAGACACAGAGCCACAAGCTCTGCTGATAAAGCAGTGAAAGGTGGACATGGTTTCTCAGCCAGGTGGTCCTCTGTCCAACGAGAATGTTGCATGGAGAACTTCCGGCAGCTTTGCAGGGTATTAGAGTCCTCCCTCCAGCCTCTGAAAGAGGCAGAGAGGTGTCCGACCTTGCAGAGCCAAGAGCCTCTGGTCATTTGAGTCTCTCATTCATGTGGGTAACACAGACACCATGAGGTATTTGCCTAGGGAGGAGGCAGTCTCTGTGGCAGGGTCTGTAGACCAATGACCCACATTCGGGGCTGGCCATGGCTCCTTTCTGGCTGTGGTCCCTTATGAGACTCACTGAGCCTGTGTCTCTGGCCATCAGGTACCCATAGGGCTGAGTGGCAGAGGGTTCACGGAAGTGTCAGACAGACGTGAGGGGCGTCCATCACTCAGGAAACCAGGGCTTCTCTGGAAGCGGGCTGTTTATTTCAGCCAGTGCCCCAGAATCTGACGGCTCCTGCTCAGGCGGCTGCATTCCCGGTGAGGGATGCGTGTCTCCGCGCAGTGTCGCGCTTAGAGGAGGACCGTCCCACGCGGTAATGACTCCACGTTCCTTTCAGCACTTATAGAACTCTAACGACTTGATGGCTAATTTTGTTCTGATTCATATATTGCTTAATTAGGACTTTTACCCCGTAACAGATGGCTGTCTTCATTAAATCATGATCCATTCACTCTGACGGGAAGCAGCTGGTTTGGAGAGGTAGACGGCAATTTATTTTCTTCGCATCAAAATGAGGCACAAGGAAAGAAATCCAGGTAGAAATAATGCAATTTGTTCCATTTAGTTTTATCCGTAAAATTAGAGGGGGTTTTATGTTTGTTTGTTTTGCATTTTCCCTTGAGTCTTTCAGAGGTCTGCGCTATGATCCTTAGGAACCTTAAGCCGTCGGGGAGTTAGCGGGACGGCGGGGCGGTGGGGCAGGCACGGGCAGCACGTGCAGGCCCCCAGGGCTGGGCGTGCAGCGGCGGAGCTCGCCTGCACCGGGACGACACGTGTTGCGCTGAGAATCGAATCCGTTGCTCTTGCGAAAGGAATTGTTCCCGTTTTCATTTTTCATTTCTTCGCTTTGTTTTGTTTTACAGATGGGAGAGCGAGCCTCAGCGAGGGAGGGTCGCTTGCCCGAGAACACCAAGTGGTTCAGGTCGGGGCCAGCTCCATGGCTGATATCCTCATCCCGCATCACGGGCCGGTCCCACAGCATCGGCATCAGCTGGGAACGTGTGAGGGGTGCAGAGTGTCCCCCCAGCCCCCAGTGTGCTGAATCAGACCCTGCATTTTACCAAGATCCGCAGGGGATGTGTGTGCTGCTCACAGGTTTAAGAAGCCCGGACAACTCCCATCATATCCAAGGGGGTGGGGTGTGTCTTGAACACGGCTTGCTTGGGAGTTGTCATTTGTGAAGTGCATACCAGGGGCCTGGTGCTCTACAGTTTTTGCAAAGTGCTTTATGTATTTTATCTCATTTAATCCTCATGAAAGTGTTGAATACAAAGCAGGTACTTTATTCCCACTTTGCTGATGGAGAAATCAAAGCCCTGAGAAGCTGAGTGTATTTGCCCAAAGCCTCACAGCTAGTGGATGAGATTTAAACCCACTTCTGTCTGAGGGCCAAGCCTGGGCTTTCAGTGCTGTAGCCAGATGCTGTGGTCTGAACGTTTGTGTTCCTCCAAGATTCATGTTGAACGGAACCCTTAATGCAGTAGTGTTAAGAGATGGGGCCTTTAGGACGTGGTCAGGCCATGAGGGCTCCACCATTATCAATGGGATTGGTGCCCTTATAGGGGGAACCTCCTGTACCAGTTAGAGGGAACTCACTAGCCCCCTTTTCACCCTTTCTGCCACGTGAACATGAAGTGAGAGCCGCCGTCCAGAGCAGCCCTCGCCAGCCACCAAACCTACAGGTGTCTTGATCGGGGACTTCCCGGCCTCCAGAACTGTGAGAAATAAATTTTTGTCCTTTATAAATACCTACTCTAAGATATTTTGTTATAGCTGCAGGAACAGACTGAGACAGCAACATTATCTCTAAGTGCCAATGACTTTTGAACCACTGTGAGAGCTAAAGATGTCTTCAGCATCATTCTAAATGTATGACAGTCAGCCCTGCCCCCTGAAATTAAACAGATAAACGTAATGTCACCTTTTCAAAATTATAACCTTCATAATGAATATCTATTATTTTATCCATAATATAAATATATATTATATATAGTTTATATATATAATATAGTCTATAGGAGACCTATAGATTCTTAGAAAGTGTGCAGACCTATTTGTTCCTCTATTGAATGAACCCAGTGAGCTGAATTTTTAAAATAAACTTTTTATTTTAAAATAGCTTTAAATTTAAAGGAAAAAATGTGAAGATAGTGCAAGGAGTTCCCATAGGCCCCATGCTCAGTTCCCCCATTAGCATCTGACACCAGTATGGTACGTTTGTCACAGTTAATGAACCAACGGTGATAATATCATTTACTAAAGTCCATACTTTGTTCAGATTTCCTTTGTTTTTAACCTAATGCTCTTTTGCAGTCTCGAGATCCCACTCAGGACACCATATGACATTTAACTGTCATGTCCCCTTAGGCTCCTCCCAGCTGTGATGGTTTCTCAAACTTTCCTTGTTTTTGATGACCTTGACAGTTTTGAGGATGACAGCTCAGGCATTTTTATAGAATGTCCCTCAGTTGGGACGTGTCTGGCGTTTTTCACATGATTGGGCTGGGGTTACAGGTTTTGGGATGAAGACCACAGCCATCCTCACCCTATACCAAGGCAGGGCACATGCTGTCATCACGACTTGCCACAGTTGACACTGCCCTTGGTCACCAGACAGAGGGAGTGCTTGCTGGGTTTCTCAAGGGTAAAGTTACTCGGTCCGTTCCATACTGTCCTCTTTGGAAGGAAGTCACTGTGTGCAACCCACACTGAAGGAGCGGGGAGTTACGTTCTCCCTTCTTGAGGGCAGAGTATCTGTATAAATCATTTGGAATTCTTCTGCATGTGAGATTTGTCTATTCTATCCCACTTGTTTATTTAATCATGTGTTTATATCACTATGGACTCATGGCTATTTATAATTTGGGTTATAATCCAAATACGACTTTATTTATGGTGTTGCTCAAATGGTTCTAGCTTTGGCCACTGGGAGTTCTTCCCGTTGGCTCCTGCTTGCCTCTGACGTACCCCCATCGATGTGGGTTTCTGCCGAGCACTTGCTCACATTCTGACACTACGGGACGCTAAGATGCTCCCGCTCACGTGTATACTCCTTCATCGGCCCTAGAATCGGCCGTTGCTGCAAGAGGCTGCTTGTGTTTTGTGTGTTTCTGTGTCTTTACGGTCGGTCGGTCAGTGTTTTCCCGCCGACATCAGCCTGACCCGTTACTGCCTCCTACTGGGCCAGCTCTCGGGGCCTTTCTCTCTCCCAGATCTTTGCTTCTAACCAGCTGCTGCCTGGGAATGAGAGGCTGCGTCAGCTCGGATCCCTCGGCGCCCACCTCTCCCGCCTGCTCTTCCTGCCCTTCCTCGCTCACCGCGTTCCGACAGACTCCGGCTTGCGCGCCGGGCTTCCCCCCTTGGGCCGTTCTCTACCCCCGACACCCCGTCATGGCCCCTTCTCCATCTTCAGGTCCCACTCAGGCGTTTCCTCTTCGGAGGGTCCTCCTCTGACCATCCTACCCAAAACGAGTCTCTTGTATCATTTCTTTTCCCAACACTTTCTTTAAAACCAGCCCTGATTTTATTTCAGTTGATTTTGAATCTCTCTCCACCGCTAGTCTCTAAGCCCAAGTGGGACCACGCATATTTGTCAAAGGTGACGCATTGCGGTGGTTACAATTGCGGCCTCTGGAAGCAGATTGCCGGGGTTCACATTCTACCTCTGCTGTTCACCAGCAGCGGGATTTGGGGAAACTCACGTCATCTCTTCATGCCACAGTTTCCTCATCTGTAAAATGGTGTGATCATAGACTAATACATGTAAAAAGCTTACTTAGCACAACGCTTGAAACTTAGAAAATGATTATAAATATGACATTATTATTTTTTTTTTCTCAGAAGTGTTCCGGGGGGCAATTTCATTACCTCTGATGTGTTACTGACTGAGATTCCACGGCATAACATAGACCTGCAGAATCAATGAGAGACGTGCACTGCAACCATTTCAAACAGCACCTTCTACCAAATTGTTGGGTGCTAGCCCTTGCGGTGAAAGGGCACCTTACAGCCCCTGCCGCGGCTGGATGTGGAAGATTCTGCCTCTTAAAATGAAAAGATCCCTTAGGAACTTCAGGACATTCAGCCTCCTCCAGGCCACCCGGGGCTCACTGTCCCCCAGACATGCATGGAATGTTCCTGCCTGCACCTGCACCCTTTGTGTCCCCCGCCGCTGAAATCGCTGGCACACCCACCCCTCCCTTCCGTCCTTTCTGGACCCCCCCTTGAGCCTGGCACAGAGTTGGGCACTGGGGAGGAGGGATAAGCCTCCTTGTCAACAGGCCTGGTCCTGCCCTCCCAGAGCCACGGACCAACTGCCTGACACCTCCCCAGCCTCAAGTCTTGCTGGCACATGGAGCTGGCTTCCTTAATAAGCCCCTCCCACAGGGAGTCCCCTGGCCTTTCTTGCCTCATCCACTGTTTGATATACCCTGTCTTGTGTGTCGCCATAGCAATGACTTTACTACTAGTAATAATAACCAATGCTCAAAATGCTCCTTAAATCCCACCAAGTGCTTCCCAGACATCATCTCAGAACCTCAGAGACTGGTAGAGCTGGGCCTACAAACCCTCTTTATCTAACCTTGGAGGGGACAGAGTGCCCCCCAGCACACAGCCAGTGCCCAGCAAATGCCTGCGGAGTGAGTGAGGAAATGACCAAACACAAGAAATACCGGCTCAGGGGCTGGCAGTCCCTCCGCTGGTAAGCCTGGGGGCTTCTCACTCTGAGCCTGTTCTCCTCTGCAGGGAGGTGGGGCAGAGGGGCTTGCAGGGTGCCTGGTCAGGCCACCCTTCTGGTGTTGCCTTGGCAGCCTTGCGGAATAGGCTAGGGGAAGAATGGAGGATGCTACATCAGTGTCTCTGATCCTCTGACTACTTGAAAGTCATTATGATTGGATTCTAGCTGTCATGCAGTAAGGGGCTTCTGTATGTGAGGTGGTTTACCTGCGCCATCTCCTCTCACCTCCCCAACAGCTCTGCGACGGAGGCAGCCTCATCCCTCCTTGCAGGCATGAATGAGAAGGAAGAGGCAGTGAGGAATGGAGCCAGTGTCTGCACCAACATCTGCCTGTTCCAAAGCCTTTGCCACGTATACTGACATGTCACATTCATTACAAACTGGGCACTCCCTCGGGGTTCTAAATCTGAAGGATCCAAGAGGTTCCTAGAGGACAAAGAATAGAAAGAGAAAGCGCTGAGCGAGAGCACAAGCACCGAACCCGTCACGGAGAGGTGGGAAGCGGATGGTGGTATTGCTTTGCTGAGATTCCTGTTTGCACAGAGCATGCACGGAAGCCTCCCTCTTCTTCAGCCACCTCGCCATTCAAACCACCTGTGGCTACTTCCCCATATCACCTCCCCTTAGCTCCCCTTCCATGAACTCCTAGAATTTCAGTTCTAGAAGACACTCAGAGATCAAATCATCAACTTTCCTTCTTTTATAAATGATACAATTGAAGATCAGAGAAGGCAAGAGGCTTGTTCAAGGGCAAACAGCAACTTGATGCCACAGTTGGCACTAGGATCCAGGTTCTCTGAGTCCTCAGTCATTTCCCAGGTGACCTTGACCTAACAGGGTGACCTGGTTTCACCTGGTTTCACATGGGAGTTGCCATGGGGATTTGCATCCTCCACCCCATCTCTGTGCATGTCCCGGTCCTGCAGAGTACAACCCTGAAGGTGAGGAGGGGACTGATTTCCATGCTTTGCTTACCTCACCGCTCTCCCTCACGCCCACAAGTAGGCTTCAGGAAAAGAATGCAAGGACTTTTTTCTTGAAACTTACTCTGGATCTTTCTCCAGAATCGCTCTTTCATCCTCTCCCAAATCCCAGCCAGGGCAGTAGGGACTTGGCTTCAGAGCCCAGAGTCCCAAATCACCATAGGACCAGCCCCCTAGCGCATCAGCCTCTGGCACCCGGGATTTGGTGCGGGCGGAACCCAAGCAGTGATGGATAGCCACCATCATTCCCAGCCCGATGGCTGCGGCGCCATCCACCTCACCGTGAAAAGAGCCCCGCGCTTGGCAAGGGAGATGCTGGCACACAGGCCTGGCTGTTTTTATGATCCAACTCTTGAGTAAATTCGTCTGAGGGCCTGTTTAGCTCCAGGCAAGCAGGAAGAGATTAAATACGTTAATGGATGCGATAGCACTTTCCAAAGTGCAGAAAGGTTGCGGAAGCACTTTCTAACTGTAGAGTGTTATGTAAACATGAGCTGAGACCAGTGTGAGCACCCTGCGGGGTGCTGCTGGACTTCGGGAAGCAGCTCTGAGCTGCTCACCAGAGACCTGTCTGCGCCAGGATTTCCAGCTACCTCATGAATCTAGGTTTATGATCTGGGCCACCAGGCGAATGTTTTTTCTCCCCCTCGTGGAACTTTCCTTTGCAGCAGGCTGGACTGCCTGACCACGTGACTTCAGTTTAAAAGTGCGTGCTGATTGCAAGGAAAATTTTCAATCACTCCTTTCCTCAACAAAAGTATCATTTTATGCAGAATTAAGTAAATAGAGTGAGTCCTAGAGAACATTGAACGATTCCTTGAAGCTTTATAAAAGGCATAAACAGCTACATGAAGAGCTTAATGTTTTTTCTAACCAATAATTATTATTAGTGATTATGTGACTGTATACATTTGTCAAAACTTACAAATGTTAAAACTGGTAAATTTCATTGTATTCGAATTATACTTCAATAAAGCTGATTGTTTTTAAAAAAGGCATAAACACCTAGGGACACTCTGGTATCTTTCAAACAATAATTGTTAGTTCAGTGTAACTCAGTGTATTCCTAGGAACTGTGGGAGGGGAAAAAGATCTCTTCTTCACCCATTGCTAGGTTCCTGGCTGAGGCCCCTGTTATAAAAGATCGATTAACAAGAAAAGCACCCACATGGATTTGATACAGGTTTATGTG
>CAUYRB010051608.1:0-69194 GCA_963574695.1 Propithecus perrieri | reverse complement strand
TTCACTATTGTGATTTCATTTGCAACACACAAAACAAAGGAAGAGAATGTGGCAGGCCGCATATGGAACAATCTTCCTACCTTTAACTTTCCTATCCTCAAGGCAAATCTGACTAAATCATGGAAATTTCTTGCTTCCAACTTAGGAAAAAAAAACGCGTGTGTATATATATAAAAAATATATAATATTTGTAGGTTGCTTTCTAACATATATATATATATATGTGTGTGTATATATATTTATATAAGTTCCTGAGTTATATATTTAAGTTAAAATTCCTGAGTTAAAAAGGAAAACTTTCTGAAACAACAGCACAGGCACTTTCCCAGAGAAAGATGGTTTAACTCTGATAATAGCACTAGTAGGTAAGCTATTGAATCTGAGCATTTACCCCTCCATGAAGCAGAACGTGTAATGAAGTCGCAAGCCTACACAAGGCTAGCTGCAGTTACTGGTAATGTAGGGGTGGGTCTACACAGTACAGTTTTAATTTCCTACTTAAGTTGCTTAAGTCACTTAAACTTACAAAACTAAAAGTTATAAGAGAAGCTTTGTGGAAATAGGGAAGAGAGAGAGTGGGTAGGTATTGGTGTCCTGAGAAATATAAAAGTAGGAACTATTAGGAATGAAAAAGAGGGTAGTGCCAAGAGAGTACTGAACACAAAGTTTTCACCCTCTTCACATTACTGACCATTCTTTCTTTACTGATTCCATAACATGATAAAACCAATTAATTCCTGGCTCTTATAGTTTGAATATGGAATTTGACCTGAATTCTTCCAAAGGAATATTATAAGTGTTCCTCTTCCTTTCTAAGATTAGTATTATGAGAAAAAAAATTCCATGTGGAAATTATCAGACAAACCGCTTTGTAACTTTCCTTTTCTCCTCTTTATCTTTTCCTTTTCTTCTTCTCCTCCTCCTCCTCCTCTATCTCCACCTCCTCCTCATTCTTCTTATTCTTCTTCTTTTGATTATTCATTATATACATGAATTTCAAAAAGAAAATTTGTTTTAATACTAAGTGAGTCAGTTTGAAATAAGGGGTTTAGTCCACAGACTATAGAGTCATACTTCCTAGAGCAAAGGTTTGCACATTTTTTCCATAAGGGATGCATTGTAACTATCCAAAGAGTAAGGTCTTTGCCAATCTTAAGGTTTCTGTTGGAACTACTCCACTCCGATGTTATGTTATAAACAATATGTACATAAATAATTGTGGCTGTGTTCCAACAAATATTTATCTATGGACATGAAATTTAAATTTCATATAATTTTCACGTGTCACAAATTATTCTTTTGACTTTTGTTCACTCATTTAAAAACGAAAGAACAATTCTTAGTTCACAACCTATACAAAAATATTTGGTAGGCCACATTTTGCCCACAAGCAATAGTTTATCTCTTCAGTGTGCCCTAGAGTTAAATACTATCCCATCACCTGCCACTTATGTATTCTTAGTCAAGCTACTTAACCTTTCAAGTTTTTTCATCTATAAAATAGTCAATTGTTTTATTGACCCTAGCTGTCTCTTGGGAGTTTTTTGAGAATGAAAAATGTTAATACATCCAAAATACTAAATACTACCTTTCATATAGCAAGCATTCAATAAATGCCACCTGTTATTATTACAAAGTTTAAATATTAGTTTATTTCTATGTACTTTATTCAACTTAGTAATTTATAAGACAATCCCATTATAATGTAGTTCAAATTGAGTTATATGAGCTTATCTCGACTTTTAAAAAGTAGGTAAATTATGTTTTAATTAGTTCTGACTAATTGAGAAGATCTACCACAAAAAAGAGAGAAAAAATGTGTGTATGTGTGTGTGTGTGTGTGTGTGTGTGTGTGTGTGTGAGACAGAGGGAGAGATCATTAATTGATAACCAATATGTCTCATGATTGGTGCTAAGAAACTTGTCTATAATTGTTAATATAGTATTTATTATAAATCTTTGTCATACAGTATTCCCCATTAGACATTGAAGAAATCAAAACTGAGAGAGTAAATAATTTGATGAATGTCACATAGCTAAGGTAGTAATTGGCAAATCAAGGCAAAAATTACGTGTGTTTGATTTCAGAGGTATAGCTCTTTCAGTTACTACTGCGACAGCTGATCATATGAATTGAGTTATTCTTGTCATACCCAACTAACAGAGCCTAGATGCCAGGGGGAAAAAGCACTCAGGGCACATAACATTGCTCCAGGAATGTGATTATCCGCAAGCCTGGCTGCTGAAACTGCCTGCTATAACCTGAAACCAGTTTTATTTAATGGCTACTGAAACAACCTACTGAGACTATCAGGCTAGTTTTACCCACTACTGTCACTCACCAATCAGAGCTTGCCAGTTTATCAAAACCTTATTAGTGCCAATATACTTTCTTGAAGAACCATGCATAACATTTCTTCTTTTTATAAAAACTCTGACCTCTTCGTTCTTCAGACATACCGAAGACCAGCTGGTCTATGTGTATTCTCCAATTGCAATTCTTTCTTCCCAAATAAAATGTTCTAATTTTACAAATTTATATCTATATTTTATTTGACTTCATTAATACTATGCTGTTTGCCTTAAGAAGCTATAACTTAAGTCACGCAATTTTATTTATTGGCATATTTATTATTATGGAAAATTTCATACATTAACAAAGGCATAGGAATTAAAATAATGAATCCTGATGAATGTATCATTTAGCTCTAATAGTAATCAACTAATGAACACTATTGCTATAGCTCTACCTTCTGCTTTGCACTTCAGATTGGGATTTTAATTTTTAAAATACATAATTCTTATTTATCCAATGGTTCAATAAAAATGGAAGCTCAAGAATAAAATAAAAATGTTAAAAATAATAAGTAATCACCAAAATCCAAACAAAACTTTCTTGATATTGTCTGCCAGGGTTTTATGTAATTTAAATCATAATCTTGATTAGCATTATGTTTATAAATTTTCTTATTTATATAAACTTCACATTATTTGTACTTGATGAATCCACACACACACACATACACATATTGTAATTGAACATTAACATTTTATATTTCTTTCCATGATACAATACATTGGTTGTATTGCAGTGACACAGAGAATTTCACAAAATTTAAGGCAGGTTTTAACTCCCAAACTTTAGGAAGAGTGGGGCCAGACCAGCTATGGGGAACACAGTAGCAGAGATTTAAGGACCTGCTCCCTACAATACCACTTCTCAAGTTTCAGTGTACAAATAAATCCTTTGGGAAGCTTATTAAAATGCATATTTCTACTCAATAGCCTTACGGTGGAGCCCTAGAGTCTATATTCCTAACTAGCTCCGAAGTTATGCCAATACAGATGGTCCTTGAACAGTCTTTGCTATCCACTCCCCGTAACATTATTTAGCAACAATTTCCCCATACTGTGGTTCGCATTTTTACATTTTTAGTTTAATTTTATGTATACTTGTACAAATGCATATATAGATATGTTTTTAATGCACAGTTTTTATATTTGTCTTTTCTTGTCTTTATTTAAAAATTTTTTGTATCATTTCTATTCTTTTAGACGCATCCCATTTTTAAAGTCATGAAAGTCCATGAATTTATATGTGGAAGTTATCCAGAAATTGGTTTCTCAGGTTAGGACAATCAAATACAATTTAGAAGGGTTAGGAATAATTAGGTAAATTAACCAATAAATAATCTACTAACATCAAGGCAATATATTAGATGCATTGGAAATAATAAATAAATGTCCTTTTTTATTATCTCAGAAAATTTATTCATTATCACAATAAATTTATTTGGAATCATTTCCTATTTTCTTTTTTATGTGTTCTTTTACGTATTTCATTTAGAGACTGGAAATTAAATTTCATGTGCATTTTGTTAAATGTAAAATCACATCTAAGTCAGTTCAATTCTTTAAGAGTTGGAGTGTCTATGGTTGGGGTTGTCAAGCCTGTCATGTCACTTCTTCCACTGTATTACATCAGCAATGCCATTAGATGCAACCAAATGTCTCTTTCTTTGAATTTGAGGCTATGCTTTTCTAATCAAGCAATTGAGTTAATAAGAATATGACACTATCTATTTAACAATGAAGGGATCCGTTCAACTTAAAAGGGATTATAGAACAAATGAGACATTTACAGAAAATTCAACCATGAAACTATTGATTATACACTATTCTCATAGCACATGGAACATTCTCCAAGATTGATCATATTACAGGACACAAATCATGGCTCAACAAATTCAAAAAACTTGAAATCATACCAAGTATCTTCTTGTGTCACAGTGAAATAAAACTAGAAATCAACACCAAAAGAAGCACCCAATTTTACACAAAGTCATGCAAATTAGACAACTTCCTGCTGAACTATTATTAGATAAATGATGAAATTAAGATGCAAATCAAAAGATGCCTAGAATTGAATGACAAAGGGAACACAAGCTATCAAAATCTGTGATATTCTGCAAAAATAGTCTTAAGGGGTAAATGTATATCCTTAAATGCTTACAAAAAACGACAAAAAGAGTATAAATTAATGCTCTAATGACACATTTTAAGGAACTAGAAAAGGAAGAGTAAATAAAATCCAAAGCCAGCAGAGGAAAAGGAATAACTAAGGTGAGAGCAGAACTAAATTAAATGGAAAACAAAAAATAATACAAAGATCAACAAAAAAATTTGATTCTTTGAAAAGATAACAATATTGATAGAGTTATTCGTAGATTAACCAGGAATAGAAGAGAAAGGACCCAATTAAGCTAAATCAGAAATAAAAAGGAGATATTACAACTGATACCACAGAAATACAAAATATCACCTGTGAATACTATGAAAATCTCTATGCACATAAACTCAAAAATGAAGAGGAAATAGACAAATTTCTGGATTCACACAACTTCTCAAGACTCAATCAGGAAGAAATAGAATTCCTGAACGACCAATAATGAGCAAAAAGAGTGAAACAACAATAAAAATATCTTCCAACAAAAAAGTCCCTGACCAGATAGATTCACAGATAAATTTTATAAGACCTACAAAGAAGAGCTGATACTCATACTGCAGAAATTATTCCATAAATTGAGAAGGAGGGACTCCTTCCCAACTCATTCTATGAAGCCAGTATCATCTTGACACCAAAGCCAGGAAAAGACACTACAAAAAAAGAAAACTATAGAACATTGTGAATATAGATACAATAATCCTCAGTAAAATACTAGCAAACTGAATACAGCAGCACATAAAAAAATAATCCACCAGACCAAATGGGCTTTATCCCAGGAATGCAAAGATGGTACAACATACATAAATCATTAAATGTGATTCACCACATAAATAGAAGCAAAAAGAAAGATCATATGATCATCTCAATAGATGCAGAAAAAGCATTTGAAAAAATGAAGCACCATTTCATGATAAAAACTACCAACAAACTAGACATAGAAGGAATATATCTTAAAATTATAAAATATGATTAACCCATAGCCAACATCATACTGAATGGGAAAAGACTGAAAATATTCCCACTAAGAACCGGAAAAATATAAGGATGCCCATTGTCACCACTTCTCTTCCACATAATGCTGGAAGTCCTAGTCAGAGCACTCAGTCAAGAGAAAGATATTAAGGGTATAAAAATTGGGGAAAAGGGGGTCAAACTATTGTTTTTTGCTGATGATATGATCTTATACCTAAAACCCCAAAGATTCTACTGAGAGACTCTTGGAATTGATAAATAAATTCAGCAAACTCTCAGGGTACAAAATCAATGTACATAAATCAGTAGTATTCCTATACACCAATAACAGTCAGGCTGAGAGTCAAATCAAAGACTCAATATCATTCACAATAGCTACAAAGAAAATAAAATACCTAGGGATATACTTAACCGAGGAGGTGAAAGATCTCTACAAAGAGAACTATGAAACATTGAGGAAAGAAATCACAGATGATACAAACAAATGGAAAAACATCACATTAGTGGATGGGTAGAATCAACATTATTAAAATGTCCATACTACCCAAAGTGATTTACCGATTCAGTGCAATTCCCATCAAAATAGCAACATCATATTTCACAGATCTAGAAAAAATAATTATATGCTTAGTCTGGAACCAGAAAAGTGCCCAACCAGACAAAGCAATCTTAAGCAAAAGGAACAAATCAGGAGGCATCACCTTACCAGACTTCAAACTCTACTACAAGGCTATAGTACCTAAAACAGCATGGTATTGACACAAAAATAGAGACATAAACCAATTGAACAGAACAGAGAACCCAGTTATAAAGCCTTCCACATACAGGAAACTGATCTTTGACAAAGCAGACAATATAAACCCTATTCAATAAATAGTACTGGGGCAAGTGGATAGCCACAGGCACAAGAATGAAACAGGATTCATTTTTCTCACCATTTACAAAAATTAATTCAAGATTGATAAAAGACTTAAATGTAAGGCATGAAACTATAGGAATTTTAGAAGAAAATGTTGGAAAGACTCTTCTAGCTATTATCCTAGGCAAAGACTTCATAAAGAAAACCCCACTGGCAATCACAACAACAGCAAAAATAAGTAAATGGGACTAAATTTATTTAAAAAGCTTCTGAAAAGCTAAGGAAATAATCAACAGAGCAAACAGACAAACTACAAAATGGGAGGAAATATTCACAACATCCTATAAAGAGCTAATAACTAGATTCCCTAAAGAAATCAAGTAAATCAACAAGGAAAAAATCAAACAACCCCATCAAAAAGTGGGCAACAGACATGAACAGAAGCTTTTCATAAAAAGATAGACAAATGACCAATAAACATCTGAAAAACTTCTCAACATCATTAATCATCATGGGAATATCAATTAAAGCCACAATGAAATGTCACCTTACCCCTGTTAGAATGGCTTCTATTAAAAAATCCAAAAATAATACATGCTGGCTTGGATGCAGAAAGAAAGGAATGCTTCTACACTGTTGGTGGGACTGCAAATTAGTACAACCTCTATGGAAAATCGTATGGAGATACCTCAAAGAACTAAAAGCAGACCTTACATTTGATCCAGCAATCCCACTCCTGGGTATTTACCCAAAGGAAAAGAAGTCATTTTATCAAAAAGACACCTGCACTCAAATGTTTATTACAGCACAATTTGCAATTGCAAAGATGTGGAATCAAGCCAAATGCCATCAATTTATGAGTGGATTAATAAAATGTGGTATATGTATACCATGGAATATTACTCACCCATGAAGAAGGATGACTTAATGCCTTTTGCAAAAATTTCGATGGAACTGCAGACCATTATTCTAAGTAAAGTATCTAAAGAATGGAAAAAAAAACACCACAGGTAGTCACTATTAAATTGGAACTAACCAATGAGCACATATTTGCATAGAGGGAAGTATAACTCAATAAAAATCAAACAAGGGGGAAGGGGGAGACAGGGATGGGTGATAACCTATTTAACGTGTACAATTAACACTATTTGGGTGAAGGCACACTTTTAACCTTGACTCAAGCATTATAAAAGTGATCCGTATAACCAAAAATAATTGTACCCCTGTAATACTTTGGTATAATAATCAGAAAAAGATCTGTGTAAATTTAAGTAGTTATTCAAATGCAAAACAAGTTGCGTAATGGTTAATATTTAATATTTGCTAACATTAGTAGCTAATGTTCTTTTTTAATAAGTTGCTAATTCTGTAGAAAATATAACTCTTTCCTCATTTTAAATTTAATCTTCAAAAAAAAACCCAAATGATAAAAATATTAATGAGGTCATATTTTTCACAATTCTCTTTTCTATACCCTGAGCTGCTTGTATACATTTCTTAATAATTTATTGTTAATCTGATATATGAATAAAAATAATCTGCATCGATTACTTAAAATTGTCTATTCACTACTTTATAAAGCTATCAGGCTTTAAAAACTAATCTCTTTCCAAGACTGGTTTTAATTCTTAAAAGAGTAAGTTCCTTTTCTTCTCCGAACCTTTAAATCTGTAAAAGAAATAAACAGAACCAAAACTAAACAGTGATATGAAGTAAATTCATCATAGATTTTAAAGATTAACTAGGAGGATAGCACATAAGACTTAAACGATTTCTTTTTAGAATCTTAATTGCTCTAGTGAGTCTAATATATTGTATCCAGCTCTCAATCTATTCCCTAGGAACTAGCATGAAGCTCATGGGCTACTAGCAAGTGATCTGATTCATCGTGCTTGTATTTAAATATTTGGAAGGACATTCGGGAATGATGGTTATAAAAATTCCCTTACTTTCGGATATGGTATGCAATTGTTCACCAATTAGTGGTCTCATTCCAGAGTTCACTGTAAATATCTTTTTCCCTAAGATACAGGTAGCTTTAAGTGATTTTTCTCTGCATGAAATGACCAATAATTCACTACAGTACTTGGAGGTACGTATTTATAGATCAAGGAAAAGAAGCAAATATCTGTCCCATTACCAAATATATCTCACAATTACAAAGTACCGTTAATTCTCAAATGTGCTTATTTGAGCAATATGCCTTTTCAGAATTCTCTTCATGACACTGAAATATCACTGGGAAGTGACACATGTTTAGAAAATTCAATTGGCTCAAATCCAGATACATCTTAATAGCTTATAGTAAAGAGACAAAAATTTAGTCATTCTATGTTTTTTTTAAATCACTGTGCTATAGGTGGATTTATATTTTGTATGGTATGAGTTTCCATCAATACAATCAAAACAACATTTAATCTTCTCACCATTTTATAATCTTCTTACTCTAAAAATGACATAATTATTTTAGAGATAGAGCCAATGAATTTTAGCTCCAGAAGGATATGAAACAAAATGGAAAATAATTTTGAAATTAGATATTGGTTCTTGCTCAGTTGCTATTTTCTCACCCGTGAAATGAGAATGATAATACCTACCTCTTATTCTTATTTTTTGATTGAATGAACAAATACATGTAAAATGACCTCTCTAGTACATGATACATAAAAGAGGCTAAAGTTAGTGGCTGTTTTCTGTGTTTGTTGGAGAGTCTAAAAATAAATAAATAAATAAAATGAGTAGCTGATTTTTTATTATTAAATTTTATCGCTTCCTGGTGAAAATACATACCAAAATTACTTATTGGATGATTTTCTGAAACTGGTGAATATTTTGACTATTTTTAGAAAGTTTTTATAGGAAGTTATATTTTTAATTGGTTTACTGTTGAGAGTCGATGGGTTTTAGGCTATGATGTGCTGATAAACTGGTCTCCAAGAAGAAAAAGGTCTTATTTATAGTATTCACAGATTTCTGTGATCTAAATACTCCCACTATGGCCAATTTCAAGCTACCCATATCATGTCATTGAATTAAAAATTAGAATGATGTGTGTAAAATAGGCTCTCATGAGTTGGCACAAACTGGCTGCAGCACACTCCTAGTTCTAAATCAATTCAATGATAGCCAATTATTGGAATGACCAGCTCAATAAATGATAAGCTCAGCAAATGACCAACTTATCAAATGACAAATGTCAAATAACCAATTTACAAAATGACAAATTTGTCAAAAGCTAACTTGAAGAAAAATGTGTCATATGATCAATTCCCAAGTGACCTTAGTTAGTAAAACATCAAATACTTTAAAGAGGAACTAGGTCAATTTCTTTATCCATTGTGCCTTCAGAGGCAGGCAAATGCAGGGGCAGAACAAAGCTTACAATTATAAGGAAGATAGGCTATCGTACATTTGAGAAAATTCATTTGAATATAAAGTTTGCTGACTGGAATATACAGCATTGTGACTCATATTAAGCCAAAATAGTCTAAGAACTGTGCAGCTAAAATGGTGAGAGGCAATGAATAATCAAATTTTGAAAAAAAAAAAAGTGCTAATCAGTTTGGCAATTTTTTCATTTGCTATTTTAATCAACAAGCAGATTGACTTGCCAGTGAATTTGCTTTCCTTAAATTGATTCCTACTATCTCTATGTGCTTTGCACCTGAAAATCCTGAAATATGGAGAGAGTACATAATGGCAGTAAATTTAGTTATTGGGGTCTTGATATAAAATTCCAGACATTTTTAAAAGTCTGTTGTCAAATCATATGGATGTCTAATTATTTTAAAATGTAACTCTCCACATTAGAAGTAGGAGAGCTAAAGAAATACAGTATCTGAATCCAGTGGTTTTGCAGTTGCACTTAGACTCATCTAAGCCACTGCATGATTTAACTTATATAACTCATCAGTTAGTGCATGATTTAACTCATATAATTCACTCTGAACAAAATTATTAAATATCTACTTTGTCTTTGTTCCATCTCTTTCCCCAACTCCCCTCTCGGTCACCATCTGTAACTTTTCTGATTATACTCCAGATAATGCAGATATATTCCCTCATCTACTTTCAAGCTTACACACACTCAGTCATCCAGTCCTTATAGATTCTTTCTTCTTTTGCTTCAGCCTAACTAGTCTCATAGAATAGCACTTTTAGAAAGTATGTTAGAAGCATATATATTGAGATTTGAAAGAGATCTTCCCTGTTGTTTAGATTTATATTGAGTTTTTCTGATGGGAAAACTAAATTCCAAAGAGGTAAAGTGATTTACTGAAAGCCACATGGAAGTAAGTTTACTTACTAGAATTTTACTTGAGTAGAATATGCATGGCTACAATTTCCTTGTAGTTCCTACCGTCAAAAGGTGAACTCTGCTTCTTTATCCCCTTGAACCCAGCCTGGCTTTGTGACTTGCTTTGACCAACAGAACGTGGCAGAAGTCATGTTGAATAAGTTCCAGAAACTGGACCTCAGACACCTTGCAGGTGCTACTTTTGCCCTCATGGAATGCCGTTCCAAGACAACCAAGGAAGAAAGTCATTCTATCCTACTGGAGCATCACAGGTCACATCAAGGAGAAGCAAGGCCAGCACCAACTACCCAACATGTGAGTGGAGACACCTGTATATTCCAGACCACCTATCCTCTAGCTGAATGAAGTAGCGTGGAATAAGCCCTGGTGGATGTCCAAAAGAACCATCTGATTAACCTGCAGAATTGTGATAATTACTACACTATTTTTGTTTTAGTCACTGATTTTTATGGCCGTCGGTTACATAGCAGTTACTTGATTTCAAAGAAAGAACATTTCAAGTGGCCTACAAAAAGACATTCACTGCAGAGAAGTTGAGTAAGGGGTACAAAAATACAATTATATAGAGGAATAAGTTCTAGTATTTGAGAGTACAGTAGGGAAATTATACTTAACAGCAATTTATTGTATATTTAAAAATAGCTAGAAGAGAAGGCTTGTATTAATCCCTACACAAAGACAAGATATATGCTTGAGGTGATGGGTATTACAACTACCCTGATTTAATCATTACACATTATATACAGGTATCAAAATATTACATGTACCCCTAAAATATGTACAACTATCATATATCAACAAAAATATCAAAAAAACTATAATACTTTAAGATATCAAGATGAAAGGAAAAGTGAAGGTAGTGCAAATAATATGGCCATAGGTAGAAAAAAGTAGATTGATATCTTGGCATATGGTTTGCAATGTCCACAGAACAGCCAGCTATACCTGAAAGGCACCATTCCATGAAGAAGGGACACTGTCATCTCATGAGTGTTGAAATGGGTCTCTTAAATTTCCACATGTTTTGTAAGAAGGGGATACTCACTACCTTTGTTCTGGACTTTTTTTTTTTTTTTTTAGATTATCGTTTTAAGGATATGAATACAGTGAAAATCCTTGGAAAATAGAAACAGTGTCCTATTAGGAGCAATGGGCAGGCATGCTAACTGTAAATATAAAATATTCATGTTTCTCAAATTCAAGTTTCCTCTCCTGCAGCACAACACACTGTGTATGCAAGAGTCATCTGCTCCTCTTTACTGGGCCCAAAAGGAATTGAGTCTAGGGGGAACCAATGCCAAACATACTGATGATCATGCTGCTTGGTATGCTGTGAGTAATGAAGTCATTTGTCTCTGACCCAGGAGTCTCATGTCATCTATCAGCAGCCATGAAATTTTGCCAGGCTAACTTGATAGCTTGCAACAATAAAAAAAATTCTCAAACCCTTTAGAGTTTTAACAATGAGGTTTTTCACAATATATCTACAACAAACATCAAAATTACTTGTTTGTCTTAGAAAATGTATTTATGCATCATCCATTGTTAAGGCAAGGGGGGAAAAACATAGATCACTTGACTCAAAGTCAATACTCTTTTATTGTACGCAGCAGAAAATTTTATGATAAATCCTCAACAAAGTATTAATAATTGGTAAGTTTCATTCATTATTCCTCTCAAAAGGGAAAATGCTTTAATCAAAATAATAAACAGCCTATGGATAACTGCAGGATTAATCATATAAACAAAAAAATATTTTGTGATAGAAATATCTGATTCCCCCTTAATTCCTATGATTCAGCCAACTGATAATTCTAGGTGAAATATGGTATAAAAGAAAGAGGTAGTCTTTGAAGTTAGCAAGACATGGATGTATTAGTGATTCTATAGCTTCTGAGTTGAACAACTTTGGACAAGTGATATAGTTTTATTAGCTTCTACTTCTTCATCTGCAAAATGGTACTAAATTGTTCAAATGTAATGATGCTAATCAGGATTTTGAGAATTAGAAAACTTGATGTTTAATTTCTACACGTTCAAACAACTCAGTAAATGATAGCCTCTATTATCACTTCATGAATAGTTATTTCTGGTTCGTTTCCTATGAATTTAAAGAGACCCATGGCTTCTAGTTCTTGTCAGCTCCTATTAAGGGGGAGTTCAAGGGACAATATGATTGTGGAGTCACAAAATAACTTTGTGATTAAAATATAAGCTTCATGAGGAAATGGAAGTTGTGACTTTCACTGCTCTACCGACAGGCCTTAGAATAATGCCTAGCATCTGAGGATGCTCAGCACATATTTGCTATATAAATTAATAGATAAATGGGCATGAAAACTTTCAAAGTTAAATCCAGAAATCTTTGAGCACAAACAGGAGAGAGGATTCAAATTCACCTATGATAGGTATCACTCAATCTGTGTCTCTTATGAATACCATGATAGCTCAGATTGCCTTGGAGCACAAGAATGTACCATTTACCTCTAGGGCAAAGTACTTGCAGAGAAATGGAACTGACTGGACTGAAATCGGGAATGAGGCAGCAGAAAGAGGGAAAGAATCTTTCTGTAAATCATATTTCCCAAAGGCCTGGGTTATTTATCCATAGTGATTTAAAATTCATACTTTTTTAACAATAGGAAAACGAGTAACATTTTTGGTCACTTTAAAAGTAATCTAATATTATTTGTTAAAAATATAGAAGTCCTGGCTAGGCGTGGTGGCTCATGCCTGTAATCCTAGCACTCTGGGAGGCCCAGGCGGGCGGATTGTTTGAGCTCAGGATTTCGAGACCAGCCTGAGCAAGAGTGAGACCCCGTCTCTACTAAAAATAGAAAGAAATTAATTGGACAACTAAAAATATACAGAAAAAATTAGCCGGGCATGGTGGTGCATACCTGTAGTCCCAGCTACTCGGGAGGCTGAGGCAAAAGGATTGCTTGAGCCCAGGAGTTTGAGGCTGCTGTGAGCTAGGATGATGCCACGGTACTCTACCCCAGGAAACGCCGTGATAATTTGTCAAAAAAAAAAAAAAAAAAAAAAATAGAGGTCCTCAGTTAAGAAAAATATAACAGGAAAATAGGAATCACAAACTACTTCACTCGATATAATGATTATTGAAAACTATAGAATTTTAAAGCTAGGAATGCTCATCGACTCAAAATTCTCTTTTTACAAACAAAGAAACAGAAGCCTAGAGAGGCCGTCAATTTTACAAAGTCACATTCCAGTTCACTAGTCCATACATCGATACTGAAAAAAGAAATGAAAGAGATTCCACCTATTAGAAATGCATCACCCACTACTGCCTGTGGCCTTCCTGCTTGTCTGCTAATTAGCTAACATCCGTCCAAATCCATTTAGGCCAAAAGCATTTTCCAGAGCTGAGAGTTCCAGTACCGAAGTTAAAAATAACCTTTATAGAATCATCACATTAGGGCAACAAACACCCCACATTTGGCTCCTTTCAGAGAAAGAAGCTTCTCTTCTCTGAGGAATTCCAGCTCTTTGCTACAGCACAAACATATCATGCCAGATGAAATCCATCATAATGAATAGTGGAAGAAAAACAAAAAAATCCTAGAAACAATTTCTTTTTCCCCATATAATGAAGAAAAATTAGAATCAGCAAGTCCTTAAATGTATTTAACTTGGACTCATTATCAGATTTGGAAAGCAGTGTTTGCAATCACGTTGCCTCAGCTCTCAGATGATTCATCAGGGTTTGTTGACTAGGTATCTGGCAAATACTCCAGACCATTGCTACTGGCATGCGTGTCTAACAGATGTTAAAAATGAAAAGCTGACAGTTTTTATAGTATAATTAAATCTCTCCTTATTTCTCAAGTGCTATTTAATTTAATTTTAATCAAAAGTAATAACCATCCATAATAGCTATAATAGTGACGTTCACGTTCTATGTGAGGCATTACCTATTATGCTTTAGGTAGAAGTCTTACAATAGGAAAATCTTTTGCTAAAGTTTATTTAATACTTTTGAAACATTTGGAAGCAAAAAAGTTACTCAAGAAAGATAAAGCTTCAGGTGGCCTCATAAAACGTTGAAAAGGTATGTGGTCAATGCTCTAATCTGGTGTTCTTTACCTGTTTCCCACCTTTGTAATTGAAATGGGAGAAACTTTTCCTTAGAAGGGCAATGTTATAAATATGTATGCTAGAAAGAGATGATTATTATTCACTGATGCAAGTAACTGGATAGATGATCCAAGGCAGCGAATAATATAAAAGGCACTGGGTTTAACTCACAAATATTTATTCCACTGGCTTGGTTATGAGTGTGGCTTGGACATACATAGTCTTATGTATAATGGAATCATATATTTCAGAGCCAAAAGTGACATTAGAGATGAACTGGTCTAATCTACCAATTTCAGTAATGAGGAAGGTAAAATCCAGCTAGTAGGTGTGATTTGCCCAAGTACCCATGCCTGGTGAATTGAAGATCAGAACCAGAACTCAGTTCTCATGATTCTAAATCCACTAGCTTTTACATACAGCCACATTGCCTTTTCATTAATAATGCCTTATCAAAACATTACATGTACCCCATAAATATATACAACCATTATGAACCCATAATAATTAAAAATAAAAAATTTAAAACATTTTTGAAATAGGTAAAATTAGAAACATAATGTTCTGCTAAAAATCAGACTTATTAAAGTTTTAAAACAATAGTTCAGAACTATGTTATACTTTCCTATGTAAAACTTCCTAATTACCATTTCATTTGAAGTAGAAGTAGAAACTTACTCTATCTCCATTTAAATATGGTTTTGAACTGGTTCATAACTTTACTGGAGTTAGCACAGGGACTAGCATAGTGTTCATATTTTAAGCTTAACTTATGTATTTTAACACTAAATTACACCTAACTCTGGGTAGTTTCACATACTGGCATGGAAGCTGTTAAACTTGAGGCAGATATTGTGTAATGTTTGGATATAACTAAGTTTCATATAATAAATTGCAGTGCTCTAGGTCTGCAGTCTCCCCCCACCCCGTCCATGGAAAAATTGTCTTCCATGAGACTTAGAAAGAGGAGCGCACACAGCAGGAGGTAAGCGATGGGCGAGCAAGGGTATTTACAGCCACTCCCCATTGCCTGCGTCACTGCCTGAGCTCTGCTTCCTCCACTCCTTCCCTGTGTCTGTGGAAAAATTGTCTTCTCTGAAACAGACCATCCACAGAAAGAGAAAGATGTCTGGTGCCAAAAAGGTTCAAGACCACTGCTCCAGGTAGCTTTTTGTTGGTTGACTATAATGGAAACCCCATTTGGGACAAATGTCCACTTGGGTAGGAAATGTTATATGAGTCACTCTTGAGCAAAAAACTGTCCTGTAATGGAGCCCAAAATGGGGGTTGAGCAAGATGCACCATAGTTTTGAATCTAGTGATCAGAGACATGGGATTTAGGAACCCACGGGAGAAAGGAAAGCCATTGTAAAGTGTCTACATGTGCTGGAGTGGTGAGTCTGAACACAGAATGCCTAGTACTTTGGGAGAAGCACAACACAAGTATCTGAAACTGTAACATGCCACCCTCTGGGTCAAAGGTGATACCTAGAGTAGATTCATTTCAAATGGATGTGTCCCATGCTGGAAGTTCTCCCTGAGAACAGGTTAAGTAGTGGTGGAAGAAACATTAGATAGTGGGTATGTAGGAAATTTTTGTACAGCACTTTTATTTCAGTAGGCAAAAAAATATCACAAACTGGGACTTAAGTTGAAACTGGGTAAGCCTTTGAACAATTGACAAGAGAAAGCTTAGAGCTATTTTTGAGCCAAAAATATATTATCTTGAATGCAACAATTGGACCTGGATGAAAGAATGTCAACTCTTGAAAGAAAGGATTGGGACACTTAATAATTTATTTGTGATTTATTGTGGGGAATTATAATAATGGAAATAAGTAATATCCTGTTATTAATACTATAGTAAACATAATATGAGAGAGAAAACAAAATAACGAAGTCAGACAGGAAAAAAAATGTCATTCATGAGCAATGTTTTATTAAGATATGCACTTTTAGAAAGATTGAGAATGTTGAATATTTATCAGATAAGTTACCCAGAAGAAGACTCTGAAGGGAGAATTAAAGATAGCAGGTTTAAGTAGTACAAATATATGGAGTTGTTTTAGTAAATTCATGAGAAACCATACTGGTCAGCTAAAATATAAGAAATAAAGATGAAAAAAATTTAAATCATAGATATTAAAACATACATGCACACACACAAACAGGCAGAACAAAAGAGTACCCCTGTGACTCCAAACAGAGATGAGTAAAGTGCACAGTGGCTGTTGAACAAAGTAGAGTTAATATCTCAGCTAAAACCGCACTGCATCAATGTACTGCTATTTGTATAGCTAGTCGATACCCCAGATTATGATAATAATATAAAGATAAAATTCTATGTTAATAGAGTAAAGCTAAAATACAAAGAAGACATGCAAAAGGTACAGCTCGCTTTTTCTTGGGGGAAGATCCTGGAAGAAACTTAAAAGGGTGGGACCACAAGTAAAGAAATCATTAAGAAGAATTTTATGTTGAAAGAAAAGGATTAAATTGACTCTGTATTCCTGAGAAAGCTTCTGGTACTAGAGATTTTTTTCTTTTACTTCACCTACCAATTTTTCAAATTTATCCGATTTATAATTGTAAACTAAGAATTCATTTGCTCAATGGCTTGTAGTATAGAAGAAAATTAAAAATTAAAAAAATAATAGTTCGTGTACGTCAACACCCATTTTCCCTGGTGGTGGTGCCATTCATAAAGAAAGTCCAGGACTGCAAAATGGAGCAAGAGGGGTGAGAAGGAACAATGGAGCTAAGTCTTACATATACTTTTGAAAACGTTTCAGCTCCTCAAGATATGATGGACATAATTTTTCTCTATTTTGATATTTCATATTTTCCTGTTTACCTCCCAAGATGTAGATCGTTGCCTGTGGTCTGAACCTTATTACAACCATAAAAGCTATTTTTCAATTCCCATGCTTACTTCTAACTGTATTTGCTCAAATTCAAATTCAAAATCTACTAAGATTCTTCGAATCTTACTTGGTTACTTCTGAAAATGCTTCAGCATACATTCCCCAGGTTATCAGCTTAGTATTATAGTTTAAAAAATGAATATTCAAATAATCAAGGCAAAGGAGAGTGGATTGAAAATGTTAAACACAGTTCTGACATAACCATTCTTCTAACTCACTCAATAGGAAGCATGTTAAAAAAATGAAATATACTTTTCAAGCTGATATTTTCAAGATCAGAAATCATTCTGTGTGACGGTTCTGCCTTTTGAAATGTATTGTTAGTTTCCGTGAGAAATTGTGCTTTTAGGGGGTGTGGCAGAGATTGAGCAGCATCATGAAAATTTCCTGAGTTGTCTATTTCAGGAAAAAATGCTCAAAATAAATGTTACCCTTATTTCTCTAAGATATTCCTCACTTCCAGGGGCAAACCATGGCTCAAGGAAAATAGCCCTTGTTTGGTGGATACTAGACTTCAGAAGTACCTTAACTGTGTAACTAGTTAGTTGCATCTTGGTTAAGCCTTTAATGTCTATTTCTTTATGTGTAAGAGGGAAGATGTTATGTAAGGGTTGTCTTAGTTTTAATATTTTCTTATTTTATTATTGCAAATTTCCCACATACTGACCCTTTCACATCACTCAGACAAAGGTGTTCAATATCTCATTTTCTATTTTCTAGATCTTTTAATAGGATTTCCCAATTATTATCCTGAGGGAGATTTCAGGCAATTTTGACGACACTTATCTGAGCAGAGCTTTCAGTATTATTCCCCAAGATTCAACTGGAAATGATTTTCACATGATCACTTCTTCCAATAAATATCAAACTTCCAATTATTATGAAAAAACCATGCCTGCTATTTTTATAATTATTGAACTTGAAATATGTCAGATAATTCATATGAATGCTTAAGAGAATGGAATCATTTTTGAGTGTTGATGTATTCATATTTCAAACACAATGCCAACATTTCTTTAGCATAGATAATTTTTCATTGCTTAATAAAAGATGTGAAAGAGAGATAATATTTGGAAAATAATATAGTAAATAAAGATGTTTAGAATAATTTTATGCTTACTTTAATATCTTATATACCAGATTGAAGTGAAAATCTATTTTTTTTCTGATAGGCATTGACAATGACATCCTTTTTAAAATGTTTGATTATTAGATTCATTAAGTGTTGCATAAAAATGATATTTTAATTGTGTTCTAAAGTGAAATATAATATTATGCCATCTGTTATATTATTTTGATATCTGTGATGGTAATTAATACTTCCCAGCAATATTTCCTGCTCTCTACTGCATGGGTTCATGATAAAATCACACTTCCTGGTCTCCAGTAGTTAGATGGGCAGTCAAGGAGTTCAGGCTAATGATTTATGTGCAGAATTGATGAATGTCGGTCCCCCACTGAGCATCTAATTGCCAACCATAAGACCTTTCAGCTCTTTCTCCTTTCCTTCTCCACAGTGTTCCAGATGGGGTTCCTCCACCGACCTCAGTCCTAGAGGAAGGAGGGTAATGAGACACAGCAGAACCCAACTAACCCCTAGAGAAAAACAGCATGACCAGACAATAAGCATTGCTGTTTTGTTCGTTCAGTTCTTATTTGTCATCACAGCATAACCTACCCTACCCTGACTGATACAATAACTATTGACATCTGCTCCATTTACAAACTTAGGCTGGGGAGGAAATATTGCCAATCCCCTCTCCCCCTCCAACCACCATCAGCACTAAGAAAAAAAAAGCCATTTAAAGAAAATTAAGGTGCCTCTAGATATTGTTAGTAGAACCTTAATATTGAATCTCCTACATATTTTTTCCAAAACTTCTTCAGCTGGATCATTCTACTCAAAATCTCAAAATATGCTACTGTTAGATCTACTTGCCTTTCATCATTTTTTTTGCATCTTTTTCTAATTTTCTGTTAAGACACCAATCATAATGGCTCAAATTATTGAGCATTTACTATGTGCTAGACATAATTCTAAACCCTTTTAATTCTATTAATTAATTTAATTCTAACAAGCACCTCATAAAACATGTACAGAGACGGTAATTAAAATTCCCAAGGTACTTAACTAATAAGGTACACAGCAAATATCCAAATCCTGATAGCTTAGCTTTAGAGTTTGCACTCCTAATAATTAATCAATAATGTACCACAATAGGCTCTATTTGAAGATACAGAAAGGATTTGCAGCTATTGACTAGAGACTTACGACTATTAATGGAACAATTGACAATTTATAATATGCTATATTTACTATATCTTAATATATATAGGTTAAAATATTTCTCCAAAATATGAATATTTGGATATTTATACTTAAATTTCTCAGAAATATGCTGATAAGAAAATTAAAAGATTATTCCCACTTACTGCTCCTCTGAATCAAATCAAAGGTTAAAAATCAAGTCAGCACAGATACTTTTACAGCCAGGTGTGATGGACTAATAATCGCAGAATGACTTCCAATCTCAGAGTAAAATAACTATAAAACCTGCACCTAACACTAAAATAACTTCCTAAAAAATTGAAGAGTAAATAACAGTAGAGAGATGGGGGAGGGGGAGGTGCACACATCCTTTAAGGATGGCGGAGAACCAACAACCTAAGTAATTTCCTATCTCTATAGTTTTTAATCTGGTCCTAAATGCAATGTACCCTGAAAAAGCAGTGACTCCAGTGGGTACACATGGAAACACTCGCTGTATTCTGGCTGGGGAAGCAGATTAGTGAAGCTAGGGATCTCTGGGTACTGAAAAGAGTGGGACATCCTGGCAGGGAATAATCCAGAGAAGGAACCCACCAACACTTCCCAGTCACATCCCTAACTGATCCCCCAACCACACATGTGCTGAACAGGCTCAAAACAGTTGATTTAAAGACTTGAACTGAGTCTGAAGTTGCCATGCCACTCTGTGTGCAGTGTAACTCCATCCAAAAAAGCATATGATAAAATCAAAGGAATATCACTCATTGGAGAAAAATGACAGAATATAGAATCTCAATAACTTCAAATTCATATTGCCCAAAATACAGTGTTTTCAAAATAAAATGCATTGCCAGGGATAAAGAGAATCAATTCATAATGATAAAAGGGTCAATTCATCAAGAAGACATAACTGTAAATATGTAAATACCCACTAATGGAGCTTCAGAATATAAAACAAAAATTGACAGAATTAAAGTGGTAAATAGGCAATTTCTATAAAATAGTTGTAGATGTTAATATCTCTTGCTCAACACTTGGTACAAGAATTAGAAAAAATACAAGAACTAGAACTTTATACAAGTATTAGGCAAAGATAAGGAAGGTATGCATTGCACATTACACAGCCAAATATTTTGACTTAATTAATATGCATGTATAGAACACTATGCCATAAAACAAGACAATATGCATTCTTCTCAAGTAAACAAGGTGTATTTAACAGGATAGAACATATTCTGGGTCATAGCAAAATTCTCAAAAATTTAAGTCTTTTGAAACTATACTGAGCAGATTCTCTTATCATGATAAAATTAAATTTAAAAATAAAAAAAATGATAACCTAAAATCCCTGAAATGTTTGAAACTTAACAACACACTTCTAAATACTCATCGATTTAAAAAAGAGGGAATCATATGTAAATTAGAAAATATTTTGAACTAAGTGGTAATGAAAAGGCAGCATATCAGCATTTGTGGAATGTAGCTAGAATAGTACTTAGAGGGAAATTAGAGCATTCAGTGTCTATATTAGAAGAAAAAGAATGATCCCAGTTGATATTCTAAACCTCCACTTTAAGAAACAAGAAAAAAAGCAGAGAAAATTAAATCCACAGAACCTGAAAAAAGGAAATAAAAGTAAAAGGCAAAATAAAGAAGAGAAAGCAGAAAAAAATTAAAAACATCAGTGCATTTTGAAGGTGCATTTTGAAAAGATGAATGAGTTTGATAAACCTTCAAAGGGAAAAAAATGGAAGATACCAGTTACCAATGTCAGGAATGAAAGAGAGGATATCTCTAAACAAGCTATAGATATTGAAAATATAATAAAAATAAATTATGAACAACTTTATTCCAGAGCATTTGATGACCTAGTTGAAATACATCCTTTGAAAGACATAAATTAAGAAAACTCAAAAAGAAACAGAGCGAGTGAACTGTTCTATATCAATTTAAAAAATTAAATTCAAAATTTAAAAACTTTTCATAAGGAAAATTCCAAGCTCAAACAGGTTTATTATTATTTTTGCCTTGGCCTAAAATGGGAGAGAGAATCAACTTTATAAAGGGACAGAAATTTTTTAGAGTGAAGAATTGTTTGATGTCTGGATTACAGTAGTGGTTAGACTATTACATATAATTACCAAAATTGATCAAAATTCACAATTCAAATGGATAAATGTTGTATATGAATAATGGCTTAATAAAAATGTTTTATTACTAAAAAAAAATCAAGCAGGTATACACTTAAAATCTCATGAGTGATTTTCAATGTGCTGTGAAATTTTTCAAAAAAATCCCTAAGACTATATCTCTGAAGGATTATTATAAATAGTATAAAAATATTCATTAATAAAGGAAAGTCTATTACAACCAGATATCATGTTTTATTTGAAAACTAGACTAATGCAAATAAAAAAGCAGATTAGACTTTGCAGTGATTTTGGAAAACAAAAGGTACAACTTCAAATGGGAAAGTCCAGATATACAAAACCATGTACATTTGGCTTGAATAGAGCCAAGGATTTATTGATCAAAAAACCTTCTTTTCCTTATTTCTTTTCCAAACAGCTGTCTAAAGATTGACAACAAAAATCCAAGACTTCTCTTTCTACCTTGGCAGTTGTTACTTTTACGGTTGGCTCCTCCTAAGATAATGGATTTCTGTTTTATTTGTGCTCTAATACTATCCAAAAATGCTAGAGCAATCACAAAGGAGGATTGCCCTGAGGAGAGCTGAACATGAGACGGAAATAGTAACAGTAGCTTACTGCTCTGATATGTACCAACAATAATTGAGAACAAGCTAAAAACAAACCAAACCAAAATGCAGGTTATTTCAGTTCTATTCTTAGAGCTACCAAAAGAAGGTAAGTAGCAAGACACTTCTTTACTTTGGACTTCAGGTTCATCATCTACAAGTGAAATTATTTGGATTTGATAATTTTTCTGGCCCCTTTCCTGCTTAAATATTTTATGATTTTGAGCTACTTAAACTTAGTGTAGAGCGGACATTCATTCTGAGCCTCAGTAGGTAAAGAAGTTTCATAGAGTCTCCATAGAATGCTTATACTTAAGTCAGGGTTTTCCCACCTTTCAATTTCACAAAATAGTAAAATTCAAAATTATCTCTTTTTTTAACATAACGAGGCCATCTTGTTATTTTGTCAAGTTAGGGGATTTATGACTTATAAAAAGTCAAGAATAAAAATAAATAAAACTTGCATATGTCATCCCCTCATAAAAAGAATATTTTAATATAAAAATGAAGAACAAATTATCAAAATAAAACACAAATCCTTAAAATTAACTTTATGAAAAGCTCACTACATTGACTATTTTCTCATACTGCACTGCCCAAGAGAAATTTTATTCAAAAACTTCTTTTTTGATTGTTTGTCAATTTTTTGAGTGTTTGTCAAAAGTTTGGTCAATTCTGTTGTGTTCATCTTCTTGTACTCCAATTTAGGGGAGAAGACACTGTGTTCACAAATGACAAGGACTGCCTCTTCATCATTAAGCTCATATCATCTTTGTTCTTTTCCTGATAATCGTTCAGCCAATAAGAAAAATAATGTTGGTCTTTGAGAACAGTTGAGATCAGTCTCAAGAATACCAAATGTTGGCAAGGATGTAGAACAACTAAAACTCTCCTGCATCTCTGGCAGAATGTGAAATGGTACAACTGTGGAAAATAATTTGGCAGTATCTTATAAAGTAAAATATACACTTACCATATTACCAAAAAATTCCTTTCCAAAGTATCTGTTTACCCATAAGAAATTAAATCATATGTACACACAAAGACTTGTACTTAAATAGCAACTTTTACTCATCATTAGCCAAAAATGGACCAAAAAACATCAAATACCCATCAACCGATAAATATAATAGATAATTAAATTGTGCTATATCATACAATGGTACAGTATTCAGAAATAAAAAGGAGCAAACTGTTGGTGCATACAACATCATGAGTGAATCTCAGAAAACATTACACTGAGCTAAACAGCCAGATATGGAAGAACCCATCTTGTATGATTCCATTTATATGAAGTTATGGAACAAGCAAAAGTAATCCGTGGTGACCGGACTTTGCATCAGTGGCTGCCATGGGTGGAGGGTGGCGGTGGTTGCAGTGGTTGATTGCAAAGCAGAGGGTACTTGAGTCTATTGGTCTGTCAGACTCATCAAAGGGTATATATAAAATGTGTGTATTTTTTTATCTGTAAATTTTATACTTTAATAACATTAGTTTTCTAAGGCAAAAGAAAAATACACATTCAAAATTTAGACTTTTCTTTCCCAAAATTGACATATCAATTTTTACTCATAAACAGAATAATTCAAAAATAAAGTTATTTCACTTTTAAAAGTATTAATGTAAAATGAAAAATGATGCAAAGTGTGCACTCATAAGACTGATTTAATACATGTAGCCATTTCAAAATGATTTGCTCTGAGGCAGCAATGATATGCATGTTCCATTTTTATTTTGTTTTTCTAAAAATGCATGTTAGCTAAAGGTAACATTTCCAAGTGTTCTCCTTTAGGACACTTTTAATATCCTAATCTGATTCTTGTCATAAACATATTTATAATTTACTAACGTGTTGCTGTGTGTTATCGAAATCTTCTGGTTAAGTGCCAGCTTCCTTAGGGGAAAGGAGTGTCACGTTACATATCTGTCAATACCTGGCTAATTGCCTTATGTTACTGAATATATTGGACTCCGTAAAACTAAATGGAAATGAACTGAATCAGAAACAGGGGGGCACAGTATAAAGGGCACTGGGCTTATACTTAATAAATATGTGTTCTAACCTTGGTTCTGCCTTTATAGAAATTTGGATGGGTCACTTTGTTGACTCATACTGTACAAAAGCAATTTAAATAACCAAAACATTTTTACCCTCATAATACTCTAAAATAAAATAAATAAATGAATAAATAAAAACAAAAAAAAAGGAAGATATAACCATGGGCTGCTAGATGTTTTCCTAAACCCAAGCCTGGAGAAGCCACAGGGTTGAAAGCGTGACTGAGCAGCACCCCAGATTTTATCACCAATATCCCTTGTATAGGTGGAAGCCAGAGCATCTTTAAGGAAAATCTCAGCGTAGAGTGGGTGAGGGCCAGATGCCATAGCTATGCTATATACTGGTATAGAGCAGTCCTTAATCTCCTGGATGAACCATGGCCTTCTGGGCAGGGGCAGCAGATGTGCATTTGCTAAGGAGCAGTAAACTCTGGGCATCAGAAAAGCTCATGAGTAGTCTATCCCTGATTGCCACTCTAGGGATTCTTCCCCCTGATGTATCCTCCCCCTCCCCAACACAGACACTCACTAGGAAGAGCACAAGCTAGTGGCTAGCTTATTTTTTCCTCTATCCCCTAGACTGGTCAAAGTTACAGTGGTCCCTACAAAATGAAGCTTTCAGGGGAAAACAATGAAATATCTTTAGAGTACAAGAAAGGACACACAAAATAGAGCAATGAGGAAATGATATGGCACCAAATATGAACCAAAGAATGCTAAAGGAGAAGGAACAGCAATGTTAACATTAGACAACAGAAGGTTTAAGTTGCAAAACTTGACATTTGATAAAGCAGTACCACTTTAAAAGAAAAGGGAAGTCCTATGTTTATCTTAATACGTGCCAGTGAGGAATTTGATAAAATTCAACATCTACTATTGGCAAAACCTCTTAGTAAACTAGAAATGAAAGTAAAATATTCAACCTTACAAAGAGTGTCTCCAAAAGCCCACAACAAACATCCCATAACTTAACCAAACTTGGAACTTTTCTTTTAAGAGTAGGAATAAGATAAGGTTGCCTGTCACCACTTCTAGTCACCAGTATGTTTGAAGTACTAGACTAGAAAGCAAGGAAATAAAAACAAGCAAAATATACAGAGGTAAGAAAAATATAAGCAAAATTCCATTTATGAAGGATATAATTGTCTATGATAGGATTATCTACAGCACCGATAATAAATTATGAGAATTCATGAGAATTTTTTTCTAGAATTCTTGATTAAAATATCAATGTCTGAAACTCCATTGGTTTTTCTATAAGTTAATAACAAGGAAATGTAGTTTAAAATAAAATACTCTTTATAATAACATCAACCATATAAATTAAATAGGAATAAATATTTTTTAAATACGTAAGAATTCTAGAAGGTAAAGTTTAATGATTAAAAGTCATTAGAGGAAGACTTACAAAAAGAGAGGTACACTCTGTTTATTGACTAGAAAACAAAAGCTTAGAGTTTAAGTTATCCTAAAATTGAACTGAACATTTAGTGTAATCCTAATCAAAATCCTAAAGGTTATTTCTAAATGGATATTTGCATGTGGAGTCTAAAGTTTATAAGGAATAGTGAAGATCTAAGAGTAGACATGGCAACCATGAAGACAAATGAAGAATGTAAGGAAGTTGTCTTCTCTGACACGAGGATATGTCATAAATTAGTAGTAATAATGAAAATGAGGAATTGAACATGGATATAAAAATAGAATGATGTAAAACAATAAGAACCCAGAACATAGAATGACAGAGCTAATAGTAAGATTTGCTGATTAAGGAAAACACTATGCAATAAAACTACTGGAACAATTATTACATAGATGAAGAAAAAATCATAATTGGTCCCTTTTCTTGTATTATGTGCAAACATAAATTACAGTTAGATTAAAAGACACAAATGTCGGAAAAACCAAGCTACAATTTTAGAAGTCAATATATGAGAATATCTAACATCTCGTATAGGCAAGTGTATCTTAAACAAGATGGTACAGAGCACTAACTAAAAAGGGAAAGATTTGATAGACTTAATAGTATGATAGTATGATTTTGATAGTATGTAAAATTAACATCTTCTGTTTATTGACACAAAAGAAGGTGAAAAGACACATAACAATTGGGAGAAGATATTTTGAATATGTATAACTGGCAAATAATTAGTATCCAAAACATATAAAGAACTTCTGCATGTCAACAAGGAGAAAAAAGAAAAATGGACAAAAGACTTGAATCGTGCTCATAGAAAAGGATTCCCAAATAGCCAATCGATATATAAAAAGATACTTAACCTCAAAATAGTCAAGAAATTTTCAAATTAAAACCACACTAAAATAGCTTTGCCTGCAAACCGATTGGCAAAAACTGTCCTAACAATATGTACTGTAGGTAAGGATTAAAAAGAATACTCACATACTGTTAGTGAAGACATAAATTTGCAAAAACACACAATAAAATAAAAGAAAAAACTCCAGAAAAAATGGCATTATTTTGGAAAAAGTTAAAATATTTATACCACAAAATCTAGGAATTCCCCTCCTGGCTTCATAGCATATGAATCCCAGAATATAGGTATACGGATTTCACTGCATCACTGTGTGTAATAGCAAAAAATCTGATAAAACTCAAATGTTCACCAATAACAGGGTAAATAATATATATTCATATGATGAAAAATTATATACATCAGTAAAAAAGAATGAATTAGACTTACATCCAGAAACATGGATGACTCTCAGGAACATAATATTGAGTAAAGAAAGGTATCGAAATTCTTCCTGCTTTTCATAAAACTTTCAAAAAATATACAAAACTAAAGAGTATGTTATTTTGAGATATAAAAATATGTCACAGAAACCAAAAGAAAATCAAGTAGAAAATATTTAAGGAGTATAGAGGGAAAATAAAAAATTATAATGAAGCTGGGCACAGTGGCTCATTCTTGTTATCCCAGCACTTTGGGAGGATGAGGCAGGAGGATCGCTTGAGACCAGGCATTTGAGACCAGTCTGGGCATCTTAGTGAGACTTCGTCTCTAAAAAAAAAAATTCCCCACTGTGGTGTTGTAGTCCCAGCTACTTGGGAGGCTGAGGTGGGAGTATACCTTGAGTCCAGGAGTTGGAGGTTACAGGGAGCCATAATGTGACCACTACACTCTAGCCTGGGTGAAGGCTATTGCTACTCAAACAAAAAAAAAAAAAAAAGAAATTATAATGAGGATAAAAGAGAGGTTGTTGGGACCGGTGATTCTACTGTGCATGAACTGAAGAGTATGATTATCTCCATCCTGTGCAATTGTTAATCCAGATAGTCACGGTCTCCAGGGGAGCACAGAAGAGCACACAACCTACTTAAGGAGGAAAAGATGATTTCCATCGTCATGCCTCTCAGTCACTCTATGCCCTTTTATTACCTAGACACCTTGAGCAACCCTATACCAGGAAGATGTTGGGTACAGAGTCTCCATTTATAATATTTCCTCCATTTATAACATTTCAACATTCTATAAAACCATGAGAGTTGAGATAATTGTTAGAAATGGAGAATTTAGACAGTTGACATCAGTACCCATCATGTTTCCATGTATCCAGAAATTTCACAATTGTATTAAAGACTGAAATATATGGGGGACAATGATTTCATTAATTTGTTGATGATAAACATTGGCCCTAATATTTACATTCAGGTAATCAGGAGTGATCAAAGGAAAGGTGCTCTCACATGTCTCTATAGTTCTACCATCTTGTTGTAGGATGAATTGAACACGTTCGACCTGAAGGTCGATGTGGAGTTGCTTTTGTTCTGGTTAAGGTCCATGGTAATGGACTCTGAAACTTCTAAATAAAGTGGATGGTGGTAAGTTGAGGGAAAGGCATTTTTATCTTTAATGTTTAACTTTCACTGTTGCTGACACTGAACTGTCAGATTCAAGCAGTCTCCAATCAATAACCCATCACTCAGAGGACAAGTTCCTAAGTAGTATGCATGGTTCTGTACATACTACTAGCTCCCAAGCCAGAAGCTATGAAATCCATTGTTGAGACTGTATCTAGCAGATGTGTGATGGCAACTACCTGGTCTCCCACGGAGGAACAGGAAACCTTGGACTCGGCTTCCTGCATTTTGCCCTAAGTCATCTTATATCATCTTGCATTTCATTCTTTTTATATCAATATTTTTCACATTTTCTCCAGTGGTTGAGGAAGGTTTAAGAAAGCATATTTCTATGAATACCATTAGCGTCTGGATCTCCTGAAGATTTTGTTTTAAAATCCTATGACAGGGGAACACATCCCTGCTGTGGAAGGACTTTTGTAGATGGGAGAGGTTATTTTGACCCTTTATTTTTTTTTCTTTAAAATCTCCCTTCTATCCTGTCTAGCAGACTAGTTCAAATACAATGAGCAAAATTATACAGAGGTCACCTGAAGCCCTCCAAATGGCTGAGGTGGAAACCTAGCTACTTTAGACTCTTGGTTAATCCCATGAGGTGTTCAAATCTCCTAGGGAGCTTAGTGATAGCATCTATTTCTCAAGCAATAAACCTTTTTGAATTGAAGATAACCCATGGAAACTTTATTCTCTAATCATAGAAAAATGCATAGAAAAATAAGTAAATGTTCTGAGACATTGAAGCATACCCCTCAAGCTATCCTTCTTTTTGATGAAAATATTTATAAAATGTATGACATCCTTTCTTACCATCTTAAAGTGAGCATTTAAAAATTATTATCCTTGAGACAGAGTCATCATTACAGACAATCTAACTGCATTGTACAATAATAGAGTTATGCCCTCAAGAATTGAAGCAGCGTGAAACTTGTCCTTTCCATATTATATCTCCATATTGGGATTCTTTTTGCATATGGGAAGTTTTGTTTCTTTACAATGGAGAAAAACATCTCCACAATTACTAACATTTAAACTGAGGTAGGAAAAATTGCTATGATGAAAACTCCCCACGGCATTTAATCACATGAAATTGGCACATTTTTTCCTGTAGGTATTTGATTTTTGGTAGCTTATTATATGTTTACTCTTCGATAAAAGCTCTCTTAAAAATTATTGAGGGAGAGTGAACAAGATGGCCAACGAGAGACATCGCCTAATAGACTGTCTTGCAGGGAAGACAGGATTTCAGATAAAGGAGAAGGGAGAAGAGGCGCAGAGCAGGTGTGGATCATAGAGAGAGGTGCCAGAGCCTGCTGGGGATCTCATAGAGAAAAATTGCAAAGCAAAGAAGGAAGAAGATAAAGGAAAAAAGGTATCAGTGAGGATCAAACCCAGAGAGGTTCTGAGACCAGGGAAAGGGTATGGGGGGATACTTCTCGCCCTTCCGCAAAGCAAAGAACACTGCAGTATGTATTTACAGATAGCTAGAAGAGAAGATTTTGAATGTTATCACCACAAAAAATAATAAAAATAAATGGTTCAAGTAATGGATATGGTAATTATACTGATTTGAGCATTATATATATTGTATACGTGTATTGAAACATCACACTGTACCCTACAAATATGTGAAATTATAAATAAAAATTAACTAAAACAAAATAAAATATGAATCTCAGCATGTTATTGTACTTCAAAAGAAAGTGTTTTTTAAAACAAAAAAGAGATATAAAACATATACAATATAGTGTTTAGGGATTAAACTCTTAAATATGCTGTTCAATGTACAGCCACATCACCAGAAGCCAATCGAGAAATTACTCTATGAAAACACGAAATTTCCTTGAGTTTATTCATCATCCATAAGCCCTCCAAGAGGTACACATCAATTTAACTTTCATCATTGATTATTTTTGCCTGTTTTTCAACTTCATATAAATTGGATTATATGGTGTGTATTCTTTTGTGATAACAATTTTGCACAATGTAATAATAATATTTGTGAGATAATTATATCAGTAAATTATTATTTTTTATTGCTGTGTAGCAGTCCCTTGTATGAATTATGCCATAATGTATTTATCCATTCTTTTACTGATGGAAAATTGGATTGTTTCCAATTGGATATTATGAATAAAACTGCTATTCACTTATATTTTTGTAGACAAATGCACTCTATTATCTAGAGCATATACCCTAGGAATAGGTAGTATTTAATAAATACTTTCAAATCATATCAAAAAGCATCTGTCATGATTTTTATTTCCAACTGTCATGTATGAGAGTTTTGATTTTCCCACATTCCTGCTAATAACTCATATGTCAATATTTATTTCTCTTTTTTTAATTTTAGCCTTTCTGATGGGTATGCAATGATATCTTACCTTGGCTTTACCTTAATTTTGCGGAACAATTTTCGTGGTGGCCTTGGACCATTCCAGTTCTACTCTTCTTGCTTGTAGTTCTTAAGAATAGCGCAGATGTGCTGGGAATACTACATCTTAAGACAAGGGAAAACTGGCTGGGGCAGCCTGGGCTCTGCTCTACACCAGACTATTCCCTAAGCTTATTTATCATCAATAACCTCTTTAGAAAAAGGATGTCCTCCAGTGCTTTAGCTGAACTTCTTGTGTCAATGTTTTCACTACATAATCACCTCCTAATTGAATGAAATCTGTATAATGCAGTATCTGTATAATACAGTATTATAAAAGAATCAATACTTCACATTGAATCTTTGCATTAGAAAGTGTCAGTATTTATATTTTATATAGATTTATTGCAAGGAACTGAGAAGGAAGCCAAGAGAGAAAATTGTGGCCACCTGAAAAATAAAATATTTTACTGAGTTTAGAAAAATAGTATGTGTAAAATAATATTTTAATTCAGGCCATCATTATTATAGCATAAAGATTGAGTTTAAAACTAGGCATGCAAAGATAGAATGATAAAATATGTTTAGTTCCATTTTATTTGCTCCAAATTTTCCTTTAAATAGTGTTGATCTGTTCTCATATTTCTGGTTTTATAGCATACCTTTTTAAAGAGAGACTAATATATATTGTTTTCCCTCTGGTCACTACTGCCTTAAAAGGGCTTCACATTAATATGACATCATCTTCGATCTCTCCTGTGTTTTACATGCAATTGATTATTAACTTGTAAGAGCTCTGCCTTCACAATGTTCTTTATTTATAATATAATTTCCTTCAAGTCCTTTCTCCATTTATTATTAATCTTTATGGAGATGCTATTAAAAGTTCAATGAAATCAATAAAATACCACTTCTGTCACTCTCTCTCTCTCTCTTTCTCTCTCTCTCTCTTTCACACACACACATACACACACACAACAATAGTTAAAATAAAAACTACTAACTATGCCAAATATTCATGAGGATATGGAACAACCAGGACTCTCAGACACTTGTGACAGCAATGTAGACAGTACAACCACTTTGGCAAACTATTTTATGGCTTTTTAGCAAGTTAAAACTACTCTATGACTTAGCAATTCTAGTTCTAAGTGTTTATCCAAGAGAAATGAAAAAAATGTGTCCATAAAAAAAGACATGAACAAAAATTTACTGGACAAAACCCAAATGTTCATCAACAAAAGAGTGGATAAACAGATTTGCATGCATTCATTCAATGGAATAAAGGAATAAGTTATTAATACTTTACATATAGTAACATGGATGTAGCTCAGTAATATACCCAGTGAACGCAAAACAGTATACATTATCTGATTTTATTTATGTGAATTCTAAGAAAAAGTAAAACTAATTTGTGACAATAGAAATAAGAATAGTAGTTTTGTCTCTAGAGCAGGGCATTCATCGGAAAGGATCACGAAGGAAATTTCTAGGGAGATTGCGGTAGTAGTTATCCAGGTGTACACATTGAACTATGTACTTGAAGGAGCTCAGGAAATTTCACCCCAAAATGTGACTCCTTGGTATAAAGTATATTTTGAATTAAAGGCCCTTAGAGATCAACAGGTCTTGGAAGGGACTTTCTCTCTTCCTTCATAAAACACCAGACCCATCAAAAAGAATAATTGATTTCCTCTCCCCTCCCTGTTGTCTCAATATATTACAGGAAAGAAGATCAATAATGCAACCAGACCTGGCCCAAATAATTTTAAATATAATACCTGTCTCTCGGGTTAATTTAATTTGCAAAGAAAATCATTTACAAGTCAATCTGTTCCCCTACTATCCGTTTATTCTCTCAAATACTTATTTATCATCCCTAGTAACAATTTATTGCCATTCAACAGAATTACCTATATTCCTCATCCCTCACCCTATAAAAACTTCTGGACCCCATTGGAATATTGGGTAATAACTCCCCATGAGAACAGTAAATAAATCTCTTTCTCTTATTGATCTGCCTTATTGTGAGTTGATCTTTTAGTAACATTCCAAGGCAAAAGGGAATGTTAGTGCCCCACACACTAAAATCTGTATATTTTTTTATTTATGAATAATATCACCAAATAATTATTTGAACTATGACATTAGATTCCAACTTGTCTTACAATATTCACTAGTATCTATATTTCGGAAGGGAAGGCCCTTCATTCTTTCAGTTTCTGGCTAGTAGAATAAACCCTAAGATCATTTGTTAACAGAGATCAAAATATTGACTTTATTGATAATTGAAAAAAATGCTGACTTACCACTCCCCAATTTAGCTTCTAATAAATTCTGACCTTGGGAATAGCCTGTGGGAGTAGAGCCTGAGTGGCCTCTGAGTTATAGACAAAAGGGGCCGGATGTGGTGGCTCATTCCTTTAATCCTAGCATTCTGGGAGGCTGAGGCAGGAGGATGACTTGAGGTCAGGAGTTTGAGACCACCTTGAGCATGAGTGAGACCCTGTCTCTACAAAAAAAAAAAAAAAATGTTAGCTGGGCAGGTGTCACACACCTATAGTCCCCGCTACTCTACTTGGATGGCTGACGCAGAAGAATCTCTTGAGCCATGAGTTTGAGGTTGCAGTGAGCTATGATGATGCCACTGCACTCTACCATGGGGTGACAGATAGACTCTGTCTCAAAAAAAAAAAAAAAAAGAAGGCTACAGACATGGCCAACTTCCCCATACTCATGGAAGATTCCACCTCAAGGTTGTATAGCAAAGTGCATAAGATAAGGAAGCTCAAGAGAGTGGTCCCTGGATCCTGGCACATCAAAATAAAAGAAGAAATTCCTTCTGAGAGCAAGAATACTAAGAATGGTCATCTCTGGTTGTTATATATTATTTTTATTGTTTTCTATATATTTTTATATGTTTTAAATTTATCATCAATTTACTTCAAATTAGGGTAATCAATAAATTAAATGATTACAAATGCCTAATCATATATTTAAAATAATACAAGAGAGATTCCTGAGAAAAAGATTACATTTTTATAAAATAATCCAAAAACACAGTCATCATCATATTGGAAAACAATGACTGTACTAGTGCCTGGGAACTCAAAGATATCCCTGCCCTAGCAAAATAAATAGCACATAAGACATGAGGGCAAAATTAAACACCTATAGGGAAATACACTTCGCTATACATAGTATTATACTATGCGAGAGCTGTAGAAAATAAAATGGAGAATAATTGGTCAGTTAGATCTGTGGCAAAAAATTTTCAAAGAGAATTTTAGGGTGAACTGTGCTTCACAAATGGATAGAACTCTAAGAGGAGGGGAAAGAGTAATTCTTCCAAGAGGATAAAATGGCATTTTAAAAACTGTGGCTCCTTGCCACTGATTATGGTTGAGTGATGTCACATTTTTAATATGAACATTGCCCAAGTGAATAAATAAAATAGGAATGGCCATGAGAGGAAGTTTAGTCATCTCGGACCATATTTTATATTTGAAAATAGATGAAAAGTGCTAGTAGCCTCAGAATGCTCCTCAACCAATTAGAAGTCATCACTAATACAACAACAAAAAAACTAAAATGACTACTGTTTGTGGATAACTTTCTTTGAATCGCTATTTTCTACTGTCTATTTATTATAAAAGGTGGTAGAAATAATGATAATCTCTAGGTTCCTTGAATAAAGACCACCAACATGGCACAAAAAAAGAGACATGCTTTATATGTTGGCCCAGAGAGAAAAGCGAACAAGAGAATAAGAATCTGACTGTGGGATATCTTATTCTGTTTGTGCTGTTATAAAAAAATACTCAAAACTGAGTAATTTATAATGAATGGAAATTCATTTCTCACAGTTCTGGAGGCTGGGAAACCTAAGATCAAGGGGCCAGCAGGTCTGGTTGTCTGGTGAGGGCTGTTTTGTACTTCCAAGATGGCACCTTGTTGCTGTACCGTCCAGAGGGGAGGAAGGCTGTGTCCTCACATGGCAGAAGGCAGATGAGAAAGTGGGTGAAACACTTTATGAAGCCTCCTTTATAAGAACCTAATCCCATTGATGAGGGTAGGTGCCCCCATGACCTAATCACTTCTTAAAGGCCCCACCTCTTAATACCATCACATTGGCCATTAAGTTTCAACACCTGGATTTTGGAAGAGACAGATCCAAACCATAGCATGAGGTAAGACAAATGTTCCCTTATAAGTTCAAAAGTAAATGGCATAATAACAGACAAGTCCAGAAAAATAACATTCTTTGGGTTGGAATTTAGCAAGGAGGATGGACAGTTAAAGCAATTCTAGAAGATTAAGTTCTGTGGTTTCTAGTTTGGCAAGAAAAAAACATGGGTGCTTTGCTAGGGACTTGGAATTCTTGTTGCAGCATTACAAAACAATCTTAAATGCTTACAATAATGAAGATGATTATATTAGCACCTACTATTTATTGAGTTCCAACAAAGTTTGATTTACTTTGTTTAAAATACTGCAATTTTTTTCCTCTAATCTTGTAACAGTCCTGAAAGATAGGGGTCATTTTTCTCATTTTGAAGATAAGAAATGACTCAAAGAATATACTCAATTTGTAGTGGATAGGACCAGATATTGAGCAGAGATCTATCTGATTTCAGAACTTTCTTTCTATTACATCATCTTTATTAAAGAAGAAAAAAAGTATCAACTTCTCTAAAGGAGGTTTTTATATCCCTGTACAACAAATGCAAAGAATAATACTGCCAAGAATGTTGGAATAATTTTCATCTACTTCTTTCCCTGTTTTTCTTTTTATATTTTTAACTCTCTCCAGAAATGCTATAAATTTAGAGTACATACTGTTAGTTTGTATGTTCTTCTCATTGGGTCCCTACAGGCTCTTGGCTGTCTACAGATGTCAGGCCTCTAAGCTGTAAAATTCACTAAGCAGATTGCCTTGAAATATCTTCCCTCCAAAGGCCCTTTGTTTAACTTGTGTAAATCTGTTCCGAGTTGCTTTCCTAACTTGACTTACGTGGCTTGTGGGTTTTTACACACTGTATTTGTTCAGTGAGGGAGCAAGGAGAGTTTTCTATAGAGTCCCCAAACTCAATTCTTTCCCTGTTCTGCACATGTTTTATCTTTGGCTGGTTTGCAGCCATGAATAACCAACAGTGTTGACAATCTGTGTATTCCCACTTTAGTGCCACCATAATGGCAGACAGGAAGAGATTGCATTTTTCATGCTAAATGAGAGAACAGTTGTGTAGTAATAGTTAGTTTATGCATTACAAGTCTCTCATAGGTTCTGCATATTATTCAAATACATACATACACATTATTCTCTGTCTTTGTTTTTTCCTTAGTCTCTTATCCATTGTCATTACTTCTGCCTATTTTTCACTTCGCATTTTTGTTCAAAGACAGAGGAAGGAAACGCTGTGAAAATGGCAAAGTTCATTTTCCATATACTCCATTTTGCTTTACAGTATCCTGCCTTTCAAGATCCATAGTTTTCCTCTCCAAATACCCTACAGCAAATTTGTTCTGACTCTTTCTCAATTGAGACATCTGCACTCTGATAGCACAGTGAGGACCTAATCATTAAATAACTTAGATTTGAGCTTCTTATTTATAAATCCCATGCTTGTTTGCTTTGTCTCTGCAGAATTTAGCAAATCCATTTGCTCCATGGTCATTTAATAAGCAACTCTTAATACTATGTACCTGCATCGTAGTAGGTACCACCAAAGCACAAATGGAGAAGATAGGCTCTATTTTCAAGGAGCAAACAATTTGGAGAGATGGTCAAGTGAGCAAACAAATTTAAGTAGTGTGAAAAACACCGCAAAGTAGGTAAGTAGAAAGGATCAGAGTATTACAAAGCAGGAAGCTCTTAATTGTTCTGTGATTTAGGTGATGATGAGAAAAAATTTTTATAGAAGACACATTTGAGTTGGTCTGAATGAAGTTAGCAAAGCATTTGAAGAAAGACCATGTATTGAAGGTAAAGAAGCAGCATGTGCTAAGATATAGAGTCTTGCAATATTATATTATGTTATTATAGCACATGTTCAGAGTATGCAGACAGTTTTGTATTCATAAATAATAATGTGCCAGGTAAAGAATTCAGCAAGATTGGAAAGTTATGTGGAGTCAGGGCTGTATTCTTCATAGGCTGTTCTGAGAAGTTTAAACTTTTACACGGGCTACAGTTTATACAGCTAGTATTTTTTTTCATAGGTGTGTGTTCATTTTAACAATATTTTTTAAAGACAATCTGAACATTTTATCTCTTCCATACACGGACCATGACTGATGGTGTACAGACATGCAAATACAAAAATACTGAATCATCTTCCTAAGGACAATAGAAATAAGAACTACCATGTAATGGCATTAGACTTTTTGGGGGGAAGGATGCTATTTGCAGTCAAAATAAAAATGAGTTACCACTTAAAGTGACAACATTTAACATTCAAAATATTCTCAGGATATTTGACCATTATCCATTTTGTGCATTCTAATATCAAAAATATCCAATTTCACTTTGAAACACATTCTGAGTTCTCTTAGCAGTTATAAAGATAATTTTTATTTTCTTTCCCTCTAATATTGTGAAATTGATCTTTTCATAGATTTAAGACTTCAGTTTCTAAATTTAATAAATTGAGATTTTTTTTCTTGGTATCTTGAAACTATGTAATGTGGAATACTATTTTTTAATTGTTACAGACCTATGACAAAAAATCAGAAGCTGAATGAACACCTAATATGATCATCTGTCATACTGCACAGAGGACAGATGCTGCCAATGATGACAAACGCTGGCTTGCTGTATAAATACGGACACTCTGTGCTCAGAATGGAGATCGAAGTGAGGGAGTGGAGTCATCACACAACCATAGAAAGCTTGATGGACTCGGTGGACTCAGAAGAATCTATATCTTAGCACCAGGTCTCACAAGTACATTGCAAGTCTTTCTTGGATTTATAACATATGACATCAACTATGACATTAAAGTAAAATAGCTAATTGAGTTTTATAGTTGTTTATATTTAACACGTTGCTCTTATACTGTTTTAATGATTGAATAAGACATATAAATGCCAATGGTCTATACTTTATTTTTGTTTATACCTATTTAAAGAACATTATAATTAGTTAAATCAATGTGGGGTACCCATAATAATTATTTTTAATTATCTATTCAACACTCTAGTTTGCAAAACTGTGACAGATGATGGGGAACCACTGTTGGCTACTTCATTAGAGAGGCTATCAAAGTACAGTGGAAAACAATTTTAATTATGTTTAAGACCTAGTTCACATCCTTGCTCTTTGAATTCTTATGTGACCCTGAGTTATTAATTTGTCCATATCTTAAAAACAGAGATAATGATATTTGTCTGGAAAAATTCAGTGAGATTATAATGTGTAATGTATCTGGCACACTACTTGTGCTTAACCATGTTAACTTCCCCTTTTACATCTCTGAACTTCATTTTTCTCATCTATAAAATGGAAACATTAATACATACCTCACAATGACATTGTAAGTGTCATGAGATATGTACAATCATGTTCTTGGGAACAAAGAACACACAAATTCTTCCAGTTGTTCCTTTTTTTTATGACAAGTTTTCATAACCAGCTTTTTTAAAAAAAATATTTGCATAAATTTATGAGGTATACGTGTAATTTTTTTACATGGACATATCAGGACTTTTAGTGTCTTCACTACCTGAATAATATACATCGTACCTATTAATCAATTTTTGATTATCCACACCTCTTCCCCTTACCCTTCCAAGTCTGCATTGTCTTTCATTCTATACTTTAGTCTATGTGTACTCATTATTTAGCTTCCATTTATAAGTGAGAAAATGTGGTATTTGACTTTCTGTATCTGAGTGGTTTCACTTAAGATAATAGCTTCCAGTTCCACCCATGTTGCTGCAAAAAAACATGATTTCATTATTGTTATGGCTGAATAGTATTCCATTGTGTGTGTGTGTGTGTGTATCTCTCACATTTTTAATCCAATTATCTTTTGATGGACACAGGATGATTCCATATCTTTGCTATTGTGAATTGTGCTGTGATAAACACAAGAGTGCAGATATCTGTTTGATATAATGATTTCTTTTCCTTTGGGAGACAACCAGTGGTGGAACTGCTAGATCAAAGGGTAGTTCTAGTTTTGGTTCTTTGATAAATCTTTATACTGTTTTCCATAGAAGTCGTACTAATTTACATTCCCACCAACAGTGTATAAGCATTTCTTTTTCTTCGTATCCTTGCCAATATCTGTTATTTTTGGTCTTTTTAATAGCCATTCTGACTGGGATAAGATGATATAGTTTCTCTTTTTATAGGCATAGAGACAGAATGATGATTTTTCCATTATGAAACAAATACCACTAGAATGACTTCTCAGTAATGTTCCTGTAAGAAAAGTTGTCATGCATTTTCCTAGGAAACAGGCATATAAATAAGAACTTTTTACGAGGGCTTAGGTATCTATGTGGGTGAGACTTTAAAAGGCTCTCCATCTCAACATGTGCTCATAAGCAGAGCTTTGGAAAAGGGATGAACTAGCTTCCATAAATACCCAAGCAACCTATTGGAAGGTAAAAATCCAGACAAAAAATCCTTCTCCCAGAGTGTCAAATTCAGGAAAACCAGGCAAAGTGGACTAACATAACCTTTGATTAACCCTGATCAAGAAGGATGAAAAAATTATTATGAAGTGAGAAAGAAATCATTGCATTAACAATAGTAGCTACTATTTATTGGAAAAATCTGTATGTCAGATATGGCACTAAATGCTTTGTATGTATTAACTATATTTAATACCCATAACAGCCCTGTGCTATGCATTTTTTTGATGTCCATTTTATAGATGAGAATATTGGGGCACAAAAAAAGCTAGGTAACCTATGCAAGGACACACAATTAATAGCTTGCAGAGACAACATTTGAATCCAGACAAACTGGCTTCAAAGTCTTCCTTGTTAACCACTTTGCAGTTCTGCCTCTCTACAGGGTACCAGATGGGTATGTTCTGTACTGAGTAGGCAAGGAGATAGTGAGAGTGGTCCTTGATCCTCAATATGGTGAATTATGGACAAAGTCCTAATACAGAAGAATAAATATACGGACTCAGGAAACCACGTTATTCACTACGGTGTCTTCATTGTGTTGAAGTTAATCCCTCAGTACATGAAACAGGCCCTGGACTTATTTTGAAATTGATGAAGTAGGGCTCAGCAGGAATAGTTCCCTGGACACCTGAATACTAATGGGCACACAGAAATTCTTAAACAGACTGGATGGGGGACAACATAGTCAAGGAAGGTAGGTGAGCCTCATGGCAGCTGAAGCACGTGAGGACTCATGTGTGATAGTTTGGGTAACTACTCAAGTGAGGATATTATTTCCATTACAAAAAAAGTAAAGCCAAACATCTTATTTGTACATGTAACATCATTTTGCAAGCCGCAGAGCAGTACATAAATGTTCTTTCACTCCCACTGCCTACATTTATAAACACAGATGTATGTAATAAAAATTGAATTTAACACATTATTAGTAAAATGTGGGGTTGGTATTAGGATGAAGATTAGTATGACCAACCCTGATATCAGGAAGAGGGAGGTCTGATATGCTTCTGGTCTATCTGCTGTTTGGATCCTTGCTGATCTCCTAGAATATGCCCATCAACCTACGTGGTCACTGGGTGACGCAAGCTGGTGTTTCCTGAGTTGTGTGTCTTGAGACCTCTGCTTCATTTGCTAATTATGCTGACACGTCTCTAAAGTCCATATGCTCTGTCGTATCCTCTAGTGAAAATGCACGTGTCCCCTGAAGTCTTGTTCCAACTAGAGGCCTCCTGTGACATAATGATGCTCTGGGCCAAGATTTACGTTTGGGATCTCACAACTGTTTGCTAACTTCTATTTTCTGTGCTGGATTGTGGGTTTCAGTTCTTTGTGATGCTTCACGGGAGCTCATCCTCCTCCACACTTCCCCCAAGTCATTTCAAATCTATGTCTTGGTCAGCAGCATGCTGACTACAAGATTTCTCTGAGGGGCTTGAATTTCCCTGAGGTGAACACCGAGAAGCCAGACCTGCTCTAGGATTCCTTCAGAGCCGTGGCTCATTTTTAACCCATCTCTGGGGTTTTTAACTATCAGGGTTTAGAAAGTAGAACATTCACGTCTGACTCTCTGCCCTCTGACTGCCTCTCTCCCATAGACCTCACCTCTACTTTTCCTTGACTTAGGACACATCTTCCTTTGGCCCTAATCTGACCTCATGGCCTTGTCATAATATCAGAGAGGCAACAGGACTAAACGCAAATTTCAGAGAAGCGAATATATATTGGGAAATATTTAAAAAATTTTAGGCACATTATACAAATATAGTTAAATACCACTAACTCTTTCTAAAACTATTCATTGTAAGGTCATTTCTACATTTCATCAAAGCAAAAGAAAGAAAAAATTAGCCACCCAAACAATTTGCTAACAATACAGTAAATATCCATAGGTCTTGACTTCTTACTTCTGTGGCCCCAATCTAAACATGTCGCCATTTCTGCCTGATGGCTCTCATTGATCATATTGGCACCATGTAACAGTGCCTAGACTGGTGAAACATGCTGAAATTTCAGTTCTGCACATGATAATCCTCAATACTTGGACCAACTTGACATTTTTTCTCTTTTTTTTTTTTTTTTTTGAGACAGAGTCTCACTCTGTTGCCCAGGCTAGAGTGCTTTAGCATCAGTCTAGCTCACAGCAACCTCAGACTCCTGGGTTCAGCTTCCCAAGTACCTGGGACTACAGGCATGTGCCACCATGCCCGGCTAATTTTTTCTATATGTATTTTTAGCTGTCCAGCTAATTTCTTTCTATTTTTTTAGTAGAGATGGGATCTCGCTCTTGCTCAGGCTGGTCTTGAACTCCTGAATTCAAATGATCCGCCCACCTCAGCCTCCCAGAGTGCTAGGCTTACAGGCGTGAGCTATGGCGTTCGGCCCAGCTTAACCTTTTGACAGTTCAGAACATTGACTAAATATGAAGGCAGATATAATAGCAGTTTCCAGTCTTTAATCTACTTGTGTTACTATGAGAGTCAAGAGTAAAGTAAATGGAAATAGCTTGCACTTTTTATTCTGAATTAAAGTCCTAGCTCCATTGATGCTGAATGCATTGGAAGGAATTGTTTGATCTCTCTGAATCAAAATTTTTATCTGTGTAATAAGGTTAATAACATCCACTTTAAAAAATTGGTATGAGGTGGTATAATGTGTGTGTGTATTCATGTATATTATACATAATTATATGTCATGTGTAATTTTATATATACATATATACAAAATTTGTGAGATAGTAAGTAGTAAGTGCTCAATTAGTAGGATCTTATATGAGAGGTTTTCTTATGATTCCTAAAATAAGTGATTGCAAAATGTATAGTTTTCTATTTGTCATTTTATAAGCTACGATGATTCCATCTGGCACTGACAAGCAAAGTGAAAATTGAAAGGGGAAATTGTGTGTAATGTTTTGGGTGTACCATGGTTATGCTAAATGCAATGTTGCTCTCTTCTTTTTTCTCTAATATTAAATAAAATTGAGGGAGTAAAGTTCACAGGTAAGTTTCAGAAATAATTGCTTTTTATCTTCTCTTCTGAATGAGAAATCACTTTGTATAATCAAATAACAAGGCTTTGATAGTAGTCAGCATCAGCCTTAGACCCATGATGCTCTTAAAACCCCGTCACATAGTTTCAGTGGGATGGAGCCACAGGGAATCTGTTTGCACAGTCCTTTTAAATTCTAATAAGGTTTTCTAAAGCATATTCTAATAAAGTTTTCTAATAAGGTTTTCTGAAGGGACCAGGAGTCCCTCCTTACTGCTTCAGTGCTGGCTCAGAGGCAAGTCTCCTCTTTCATCTTCAAACAAATTCAAAGTTTATTTTTGAAATAAAGGTTTCTTTTTCCATGGAATTCAAAGAGCTTTTAGACCTCATGTGAAGGAAAGAGCTCCTGGCTTTCAGAAATGCATTTTAAAAAACTGCTGATGTCTTAGTGCCTGGCTGATAGGTCCTGCTGACCTTCAAAAGCATTGCATTTTCTTTACCTTTGTTTCTTGGTCAGCTTGCTGGAAGCTGAAGCTGCACTTAGGGCCTAAGAGAGGCTGTGTCTGAAATGATGAAATGTCTAAAAAATGTTACCTTTTTTTCCCTCTACCTATGGATTACTGAGAAAATTTTAAATTAACTTTAGAAAGGAAACAAGGAAGGAAGGAATAAAGGAAGGAAGGAAGGTACTTTATACCTGCATGCATTCATTTTGTTTATCCTAAACTGACAGTAATAGGAACTTTTTTTTCATTTGGAAGCTGAGGGTTTTTTTTTTTTTTCCTTTTCTTTTCATTTGTTTTGTCCCCCATTCACATCCATTCAAAAATTTAAATTTCTGGAAATAGGAGTTTGGTGCCTGGAAGCTATCTGGTGCTCTGCTCAGACCATGCCCCAGCTGCTGTAATTTACACTGGGGCTGGAAGGACCATAGCAGTCAGTAACCCAGGGCTCAATCACAGCATCTGACTCCAGGTACACCTGCCATATGCTGTAACTCTCTGGCAACAGATGTAATTCATTTTCAGCAGCGTCATTGAAGATGATGAAAGAAGAAGTCCAATAATCTCTGTCAGAGAATTGCTGAAAACCTTCTTTGGCTGTGCAGAAGCTTTTTAATTTGATCAGGTCCAATTTATTTATTTTTGTTGCTCCTATGATTGCTTTGGGGATCTTCTTCATAAATTCTTTGCCTTGGCTGATGTCTGTAAGAGTTTTTCCAACATTTTCTTCTAGAATTCTTATGGTTTCATGCCTTAGGTTTAAGTCTGTTATCTATCATGAGTTGATTGAATGGTGAGAGATGCGGATTCTGATTCAGTCTTCTATATGTGGCTATCCAATTTTCCCAGCACCATTTATTGATGAGTAGGAATTCTTTTCCCCATTGTATGCTTTTGTCTGCTTTCTTAAAGATCAGATAGCAATATAAGGATGGGTTCCCTGTTCTGATCCATTGGTCTATGTTTCTGTTTTTGTGCTAGTAGCATGCTGTTTTGGTTACTACAGCCTAGTAGTATAGCTTGAAGTCAGGTAAATTGATTTCTCTCAATTTGTTCTTTTTGCTTAAGGTTGCTTTGGCTATATGGGGGTCTTCTCTGGTTCCAAACAAAGTGCAGAATTATTTTTTCTAGATCTGTGAAAAATGATGTTGGTATTTTAATAGTGATTTCATTGAATCTGTAGTTCAGTTTGGGTAGTATAGACTTCTGCACAGCCAAGGAAGCAATCATTAGAGCAAATAGACAACTTACAGGAGAAAATATTTGCATGCTATCCATCGATAAAGGACTGATAACTAGAATCTATAAAAAACTCAAGCAAATCAGTAAAAAAAAATCAAATATCCCCATTAAAAAGTGAGCAAAAGGCATAAACACAAACTTTTCAAAAGAAAATAAACTAATGGCCAATAAACATGTGAAAAATTGCTCAACATCTCTAATCATTAGGGAAATACAAATGAAAACCACAATGAGATGTTACTTAACTCCAGTGAGAATGGCTTTTAACAAAAAGTCCCAAAACAACAAATGCTGGCATGGATGCAGAGAGATAGGAACACTCATACATTGCTGGTGGGACTGCAAACTAGTACAACCTCTGTGAAAAGTAATGTGGAGGTACCTCAAAGAGCTAGAAGTAGACCTACCATTTGATCCAGTAATCTCACTACTGAGTACTTACTCAAAGGGAAAAAAAGACATTCTATAAAAAAGACATCTGCACTAGAATGTTTATGTCACCACAATTCACAATAGCAGAGATGTGGAAACAACTCCAGTGCCCATCAATACATGAATGGATTAATAAAATGTTGTATATGTATACCATGGAGTTCTACTCAGCCATACAAAATGGTGAACTAATACTTCTTGTTTTAACCTGTATGGAACTGGATGCCATTCTTCTAAGTGAAATATCACAAGAATGGAAAAACAAACAACATATGTACTCACCATTAAACTGGAACTAATTGACCAACACTTATGTGCACATATGGAAATAATAGTCATTTAAAATCAAGCAATTGGGAGTGAGAAGGAGGGCGTAGGTAAATTCACATCTAATGGATGCAATGCACACTATCTGGGGGATGGGCACACTTATAACTTTTACTCAAACAGTACAAAAGCAATTTATGTAAACAAAACATTTGTATCCCCATAATATTCTGAGGAAAAAAACTTCTTTGGATGAGGGAAAATTGCATTCAGGGTCTCACCCCATCCCCTCATCTTCATGTGTCTGGTTTCTATGTGCTTGCATTGGCCTTACTATCACTCCTCGTGTGATGTATTGTTTGCTATTTTTTGTAGATATGTGTTTTCTTTTTGCAAATGGATCTTCAGCTCCTTCAGGGCAAGGTTATATTTTAATATCCCTTAGTGTTCCTTACATTTTCATCTGCAGTGATATACCTAGTAAGTACTTTCAAATAATCAATGATATCTTTTCCCAAGTCAAAATGAAAGTAGATTTGTCATGAAATTCTGCTTCCATAGGAAGAAGAAAGAAATCTGTGAAAAGTAATTGGTATCTTTTTTTTGTGAGATAGAGAAATATCTTCTTTCAAATGTTTAGTTTTACTTGAGGCCTATTCTTTGGTATAGAAAAGATGAGAAGTCATTGCAAGCCATTTTAAACATGTTGAAATATATAAAGCCTTTATATTTCTCTGTTATTAATATTTTTATTAAAAATAGTTAAAACCTCATAGTACCTAATATAAGAACTTCTGGAATTAATACTGGTTATAGTTTATAATAATTAAAATAATATAGATTGTTATCGGTCCAGTATTTCAATTCATTAGTTTTTCTCTGTTCAAATTTCAGATATTGGAAAAATGGACTAATGCTCAACTTTACATGAGTGAAGAGTTTTAGAATTTAAAGGGAAAATTCATAGTTGATATATAGTTACATACATACACACATACATATAAACATACATACATAGATGAAAGAGATAGAGAGAGGAAGGGAATTTATATAACATAATTGCTCTTGGATTTGGTCATCCTCTTAGCCAACAGCCATGACTTTACCCTTAGAGAGCTGATTTTGCACTTTTTTCTCCTTGTAAGTGTTCTATTCTTGATGGATAGACATTTGTTTGGGTGGACAAGACTAACTTTATGCCTGATCTTTAAGAAGAATGCAGGTTTTTGAAAAATAATAAATATGCCTTCATTCTCTATAGCAACATAGCCTAGTGCTTCCAAGAACTGAACATATGTCCCAATCCAGTGCTCCACACAAATGCATGAACCCAAAGCCGCATACACACTCAGACTTCCACTGTGTTATATCCTCCCATTGTGTGTATTCATTTGTGTTGAGCTGTCCTGCCTTGATAATTTTGTACCTCTAATGGTGACTTCAACTCAGAAGCAACCAAGGGGATGACTGAAAGTCTTGCAAACAATATGATAGTTCTTCAGAAGATAAGCCCTCACTCTTGAGCCTAAATCCCGTAACAAATAATGTCACTTTGCTCAGTTCTGGCTCACCTCTTTTCCATTATAACCTATAACTTGTATTTCAGGGACCTGAGAGTCTCACCCTCTCTTCTGGCAGGACTGTGGAGCTGATAGATATTTTGAGTGCACTGGAAGAAGATGCCTCCAGTTACAGAATCAGTCCACTTACATTATTGCCACTCCCCATTCCTGACCTTATCATGGGATAATGCTGATGAAGACTCAGGGGGAGAGGAAGCAGGCGATGTGCACAACTTGCCCAGAGCATGCTTCAGAGGATTACTGTCCAGGTGGCAACATCTCTGACTCAGAAGAAGAACCTGCCATAAAGAAGCCAAAAAAGTCAAGAGTTTCTCTGTAGACCAAAAGAGATATCAGGCTAGATTTTCCAAAGTGATCTACACTAGATTTTCAAATTGAAAAACTCCATAGTCAAGACGTGGACATCGAGGGACTGTTTGAATTATTTCTGGATGAAGACACAATTAACTTCATTGTGAAAGACACTGATCATTATTTGTCTCAAAAAAGCTAGACTTGGGGCTCACTTCAAAAAACTAAAGTGTGTTTTGAGTGTTTTATTTTAAATGGGTATGTTTTATATCTGTGGAGGAGATATAGGTCTTGTAGGAAAATTCTCCAGATGCACATCACAGTCTAGTCACAAATGCAATTAGAAGAGACAGGTTTGAAATGGCCTTTTCCTACTTCCATTTTGCTGATAATAACGATCTTAATGAAATGGATAAATTTACAAGAATAAGGCCTTTCGCTACCAGAATGAATAAAAATTTCAAATTATATGTATCTTGAGAAAAGTTCTACACTTTTCACAAGTCCATGAGCATTTTGGTCATCAAGGATTCAAGCAATAAATGCAGAGAAAATTAATTCAGTTTGGCTATAAAATTTGGTGAGGAATAACTTAGCTTGGCTACTTAGTTTGATTTGAACTCTACCAGGCAAAATTACAAATTTTGACAAACAAGGACCTTGGGTAGGAATGGAGCTCAGTGATTATGAAGTTTGCTAATACTCTTTAGGAACAAGGCTAATAGCTCTATCACTTTTGTTTTGATGACTCTTCAACAGCATCAAGCTGATGACAGTTTTGAAGAAGAAAGGAATCAAGGCAACAGAAATGATTCATAAAAATAAGACTTAACAGTGCTCTCTAAAAACAGCACAGAACTCAAAAAATGGAAGAGAGGGGTGTTTGATTTCCAAGTGGACAAAGAAAAAGAGATAGTAGTGTACTACCAACATGGCAATGATGTCATTATCATCTGCTCCAAAGCTGTGAGTATTGAGCCTTTGAAAAAGGCCATGAACTATTCAACAGCAGCCAATAAGAAGTTCATATCAATCAACAAATAGTGATGGGTATGTCCAAAGAGAACACTGGGGATGTGGAATGGATGGATCAGAATATCTTCAAGTACATCATTAAGGTTAGAGTCAAGAAGCAGTACTCCAACTTGATCAATTACATCATCTGTATGGCCATCGACAATAATGTCAGCTGCACAGGATCTATGACAATGAGTCTGGGTTAGATCTGCTGACTTTCCAAAGACATGCTGCATGTTTCCATTTGCAACACAATGCAGAGCCACTGGAACAAAAGAACAGAGGGAACTATGCCCAAATAAGAACAGAGATCAGATATGATATGACACCTCACCGGATAATTCATTAAGACAAAACCCTCCCAGCAACACACAAGAAAGCAACCATGTTCACTTCTACACTAGGTGTAAAAAATGTCAGAAAGGTATACATGCAAAATTTTTCAAAATATATCACAAAAAATAGTGTCTGAGATGTTGACAGTTGCTTGCACCCTGGAATTCCTGAGTATATCATTAATATTATCATTTATTTTGATATCCTGTGTTTCTCAACAAAATACCAAGTTTTGATTCAGATCTAGTGGACTAGGTTGGTTTATAAGGCAAACTCTTCTTTTCCTTTCAAAACCATAAATTCCTGTAATCTAGTCATTTTAATTCTCATGAATTATAATGCCTTCTGTTAGTAAAACAACTCTTCATGAATATTTTCATTTTTGAAAGGCCTGGGCCTTCTGAGTGAACAATATTAGTAACCTGAGTTAAAGGACTTTTGAATGGTAAACATGCCTTGAAAGTTAGGGGTATTTAAATACCTGTCTTCTTGGAGCCATTTGCTTACATTCCAAGTGTAGACCTAGATACCTTGCCCTTACTGCAAAGGATTCCAGAATAAAAAGATCTACTACCCACCATGCCCTGCACTGCCCCATTTTAGTCCATTTTATGTTGCTATAAAGGAATACCTGAGGCTGAGTAATTTATAAAGAAAAAAGATGTATTTGGCTCATAATTGTGGATGGCTGGAAAGTTCAAGATTGGGCATCTGCATCTGGTGAGGACCTCAGCCTGTTTCCACTCATGGCAGAAGGTGAAGGGGAGTTGGTGTGTGCAGAGGTCTCATGGCGAGAAAGGCAGAAAGAGAGAGAGTTAGGAGGTGCCAGGCTCTTTTTTGACAACTAGGTCTGGTTGGAACTAATAAAATAAGAATTTATTCACCTCCCTCCCACCAGGGTATTAATCTATTCATGAGGGATTCACCCCCATGGCCCAAACACCTCTCATTACCTCCCATTAGGACCCACCTCCAACATGAGATTTTGTGGAGACAAACCATATTCAAACTATAGCACTCACCCACCCCCCAAGAGGAGGAGGGATACATTTGCCAGCCACTCCACATAAGCTCTGAGTTTCATACTGTTGTGGTTCATCCACTCTGGTGCACAGGTAGCATCAGGCCTTCATTGTGTCACCCATGGAGAATCAGAGCTTGGGGAACCAGTGCTGCTAAGGCATTCTGACCCAGAGGTCTTGTATGTCTGTTTACAGGCCTGCATAACTGTGGCTTACTATCCTATTAGCTTACAAGTAGGTAACATCTCAGACCCTTCCCGACTTTAGCCTTAACATTTCTTTTAATGGTTTCATGTAGTCAATAGCCTTGCCTGCATTCTTTTTTCTTAATGAAAGTTTTGGTTAAGAGTATAACAGAACCATGTGGAAATCAGAGCATTTGCAAATTTTAGAGCTACAGGAGACTTTGATTTGTCCTCTAAATCAACCTTGTTTATTAACAGATAAGGAATGGTGACCAAGAATATTTAAATGACTTTCCAGGATAAATAATCTTAGGGTCTAATAAAATCTTGGTGAAAGAAATTTAGCTAGAAATCCACTAGTGAGATACATTTCCTTGTTTCCTAACTCATACATCCCAGTTCATTCTGTAAGTTATTATGTTTTTGAGTCTTTCTCAGAAAGATTGCATCTTCCCATAAGATTCCAATTCCAATTCCTATTCGGAAATGTATTCTTACGCTCTTGTTGTTTGATTAATGTTTTTTTCATCTCTCCCTGCTTGTGGTCCCCTCTTCTGGCTGTGGCATTATTTCTGCCTGAGGATCTTACTGTGAGCCCATCTGTGCCCAGGACACAGTAACTTGGAAAATTAGTGTGGGCCTTAAAAATCTAATCATTCTCTAATAATATATTGGGGGGGGGGTCCTATAATGGCAATTCCCTGGGAATGAGACTTCAAATAACTCCAGCCCTGTTCTCCCTTCCCCCCTTCAGTGCCTGCTGGTTTTTACTGTGAGTGTGGATATTACTCTTCAAGGCTACCAGAGAAATGGAAGAGGGCTATTTGAGGGATACGGCAAATTAAAATGCCTCAAAGAACACTGTTCTTACCAAGATTCATCCGTATTTTTAGGATAAATGCTCTCCTGATTGCTTTCCTCTGAAATATTCCCCTAAAGAATTTGGTTAATTTCCAGAGTTTTGAAAAAGTTGATTTCGACAATTTTTGCCAGTCTTCTCATTGCTTTTATAGAGGAGAGAGTTTTCAGAATTCCTTACTCTGCTATTTTTGTTGATGGGCACTCAAAGGCAAGTTTTGATTTATAAAAGTTTCTGCTTTTAGTGTGTGAATTCTTACATTCGTATGTAAGAAATATATCTTATGTCAACTCTAGGATATGACCTTTATTCATTCCACAAATAGTGATTGAGGACCTATTTTTTTTTTTAAGTTTGTCTACTAGATACTGAAAATTTGCTAAAATGAAATCTATATTCTCCTTGACCTAAAAGACCTCATAATTTTGGGGAGTTATTTGAGGAAATGAACAATTACATTTTAATATGGTCATTAACAAAAACACCAGGGGCTATTGTAGCATGGAAAAGGAGGAATTCTGTGGGTTAGAATGTTAGGAGAGACATTATTAATATCAAAGGGGTGTGTGTGTGTGTGTGTGTGTGTGTGTATAGCTGTGAAGGGTAGAAGATATTCTGGAAAAGAAATTATGAGAATATATTGAGAGAGGGTATGTATAATTTTACTGTAAATAGGAGAGTAAAATACTTAAAAGCACAAACTCTGGGGGTTGACTCCTGGGTTCAAATTCTGACTTTGCTATTTCTGAGTTGCAAATTTGGGCCAATCGCATAACCTCTTTGAGTCTCACTTTCTCTTTGGTAAATGGAGTGCCCATGAGTACTTCATAGAATTTTTGTGAGGATTAAATAAGTTAACATTTGTGGCATACAGCAGTGCCTGGAAATAGTGTTATATAAATAGTTATCATTTACCTATAGAAAATATACAAAAGAGAAATGCACATGCCATAAACTATGGTAAAGTAAAGCTTAACAAAATCTTGTCAGTTGGTGAAGATTCCTACAAGAAACAATGATTATTAATGTTGTAGGTGAGGCAGATACCTTTAGAGGTATATTCAAATCTCTGGTCAAAAGCATAAATGTGTGGTCATCTAGGGACTTCAGTGTAAGAAGATGGAGAAACAGTGCAAGGTCCATGAGTTGTGTCTTTTTTTTTTTTTTCTTTTGAGATAGAGCTTCGCTCTGTCACCCAGGCTAGAGTGCTGTGGCATCAGCCTAGCTCACAGCAACCTCAGACTCCTGGGCTCAAGTGATCCTCTTGCCTCAGCCTCCTGAGTAGCTGTGACTACAGGTGCTCAGCAAGAGGCCCGGCTAATTTTTTCTACTTTTAGTAGAGACAGGGTCTCGCTCTTGCTCAGGCTGGTCTTGAACTCCGGAGCTTAAGCAATCCTCCCTCCCAGAGTGTTAGGATTACAGGCAAGAGCCACAGGGTCCAGCCGAATTGTATCATTTTCTAACAGCCTCTCTAACCTCTTAACAGTTTCTAGAACTCTGGTGTCTTTTCTTAACCAAATCATCGATATCACCTCAGGAGCCAAACTTTCCACTTTTAATTCTACATTTAAGTTCCAAACAAGGAGAGTAAAGCGTCTGCCCTAAGGAGTCGGAAGCCCCAGTAGGCTTATTGCTGGCATGCATCAGTTCCATACCTCGCCTCAAATTTACTTTTGAACTAAAATCTTTTCAGTCACAGAAGGCACAGAAAAGCTGTGGCCCCTTCAGTCGTGGTGGCTCTAAGCTGTTGACTTAGCAAAGAACTTATCTTGGACTCCGGGACTGTGGACATAGGAATGTTTGACTGGGCTGTGGCCTGATGTCATTTTTCTGTCAACATTTTTTTTTTCCAGTTCAGCTAGGGTTTTAAGATAGCAAGTCAGAGTACAGAGAAAGATGAATTCCTTCATAAAAACAAATGGCAGTACTGAAACCTCAAATTTGGTTTGTATCTTGGGGGAGCCTCGGGCTCTTTTTTTCCAGTTAGCAAACGATCTGATGGGGTAAAGTGGAATGCTTGCAAAGAGGCAGTGATGTGTGATTGGTCTGAATTTTTTATGAATGAATATAATTTTTTATTTTATCTTTCTGTGGTGAAAGAATATAGGTCCAGAATATGTGGGATCACTTGGGCCAGTTGTAAATGATGTATGAAATGAAAAATTCTCAGGGGCATGGCTCTGCAAACACTGTCATGCTAAGCCATTCACAGCTGTACTGAACTTAAACAAAGCAGAAAGATGTAGGATTTTCAGGCCAAAGAGGACAGTTTGCAGGTATGCATATATAACACAAATAAGCACACACAAAAATAGAAACTTCTTTGAAGATTATAAATTTTAAAATTTTCCTTCACAGAAGCAATTATAGGAATATTGTTTCTTCCAGAATATTTTCATACACATATTTTTCATACCCAATTGCCAAGAACACAGGGAAAATGTTTAAAGTGTATTTTTAAATGTTGATTTACAACAGAAACTAAACTGAAACAAAAATTAAACAAAAAAGATGCACTTGTATAATTGTTTATCTAAATTAGTTGATGAGAGCATAGTGCTAATGAAGCCAAGTCCAAGTTTTAAACACATGCAGGGCTCTTAGGAGCTCATGGTTCTCTTATCCTATGGTCTATTTGGCCCTGTGTATGGGGTTGGTCACAAAGCATGCAGGAATAGACCAATAAAAGTCTTTGAGTTCTACTCATCCCTAACTCTGAGGCTAAGTTACCATCATCCCTAACATGTAGGAGCTGAATTCTCTCAGTGGAGTCTCAGCCTCAGTTTCAGGTTGCACTGTGTTGACCCTCACTGGGACAAAATTCTGCCATATCTGAAACGTTGTGTCACTCTCTAGGTACCTCAATAACTATTTTCTTCATATGTGAAGCCCCATGAACTGTATAATTTGAACAATTTATGCTCTTTTTGGAGCATGCACTATAATTATGTTAGTTCTCTTACCCCTCATTAATTTCTGGGTTTCCCATAAAAGTCAAGGACAGATAGTTCTGCCCAACAAATATTCCATGTAATAGTCTTCATTTCTCAGCCACTCTTATAGGAGGAAGGGAAACAGGTGATTAGTTCTGGCCATTGGTCCATAAGCATCAGCATTTAAGAAATGGTACATTACCTCTGTGTTCCCTCTTTCCAGGGTTCTGACAGCCATATGTTACAGATGGCTGACTTACAAGATGGTAGACCCTTTACTAACTTTGCGTGGAGTAACCCCCACCACACATTGGACTTGCAATATGAATACAACATAAACTTTGTTCGGTTAGGCCATTGAAATTTGGTGGTTAATTTATTAACATCTACTTCCTATTAGAATCTGAAAAGCAATTTTCGACTATTGCACAAATACATACATGAATTCGCAGTATCTTCTTGAACACGGGAAATGCTTTTTAATCTGATGCAATTCCATTTGTCCATTTTTGCTTTTTTTATTCATACTTTTGGTGTCATATCTAAAAAGTCATTGCCCAGACCACTGTCAAAGAAGCTTTTTCCTTATAGTTTCTTCAAGTAATTTTACGGTTACAAATATTACATCTGTGTCTTAAACAATTTTGATTTATTTTTATATATGGTGTGAGACAAAAGTCCAATTTCATTATTCTGTATGTGAATATCTAATTAGAAAAAAATTATTGAGAAGATTGTCCTTTCCTCTTTGTATGTTCTTGGTACCCTTGTTGAAGATTAGTTGACTAGACATGTGTGGATTTTTTTCTGGGCTCTCTGTTCTGTTTTATTGATCTCTATGTTTGTTTTTCACAAAAGAATCAAACTGTTTTAACTACTGTAGTTTTTAAAATATAATTTGAAATCAGGAAATGTCATGCCTCCAGCTTTGTTCTTCTTGATCAAATTGTTTTAGCTATTTGGGGTCTTTTGTGGTTTCATATGAATTTTAGAATTTTTTCCTATTGCTGTTAAGAATTCTATTAAAATTTTGATAGATATTGCATTGAATCTGTAGATTATTTTGCATAGTTGGATATTTTAACAATATTAATTCTCCTAATAGCTGAATATGAGATATCTTTCCACTTATTTGCATCATCTTTAATTTTTTTCATCAATATTTTATGATTTTTAGTGCTCAAGTCTTCCACCTCTCTAGTCATTTCATTGGCAAGTGGAGATAATTTAGATCTTCCTTTCTGATTTGTATGCCTTTTATTTCATTTTTTTGTGTAATTGCTCTGGCTAGAATTTCCAGTACTTTGTTGAATAGAAATAGCAAGAATCGGTATCCTTGCCTTATAAGGAATCTTAGAGAAAAAATTTTCAATACTTCCTCTTGATTATGGTAGTTGTGGGGTTTGCATATATGGCATTTACTGGTTTGAGGTAAGTTCTTTATATACTTATTTTGTTGAGTTTTTATCATGAATAAATGTTGCATTTTGTAAAATGTCTTTTCTTCATCTATTGAGATGATCATGTGGTCTTTATTTTTCATTCTGTTAAATGTGATGTATTACTATCAAATTGATTGATTTGCCTATACTGAACCATCTTTACTTCCCAAGGATAAATCCCAGTTTGTTATGGTGTATGATCCCTTTACTCTGCTATTAAATTCAGTTTGTTTGCTAGTATTTTATTGAAGATTTTTATATCTTTATTTATCAGGGATAATGTCCTGTAGTTTTCTTTCTTGTGATGTCTTTTTCTAGCTTTGGTATCAGGGTAGGGCTGGCCTTATTAAATGAGCTTGAAAGTGTTCCTCCTTTTTCTATTTTTTGAAAGAGTTAAGAAGGATTGGTATAAAGTCTTCTTTGAATGTTTGTGAAGCCATCTGGTCCTGGGATTTGCTTTCTTGGGAGGTTTTAAATACTAACTGGATCTTCTTATTTGTTATTGGTCTGGTCAGGCTTTGTATTTCCTCTTTATTCAGTTTTGGAAGATTGTATGTTACTCGGAATTTATTCATTTCTTGCAGTTTATCCAATTGGTTGGCATATAATATTCATAGTGTCTTATGATCTATTTTACTTATTAAGTATCCATTCTAACATCTCCTGTTTCATTTTTGATTTTATTTGTTTGAATCTTACCTCTTTATTTCCTTAATTTGTCTAGTTAAGAGTTTGTCAATTTTGTTTATATTCTCAAGAAAAGATTTCTTAATTTTATTGATTTTTCTATTGTTTTTCTATTATCTAGTTGATTTATTTCCACCCTATTATGTTTTATTTCCTTCCTTCTGCTAACTTTAGGCTTTTTTGTTCTTCTTTTTCTAATTCCTTGAGATGTAAAGTTAGGTTATTTATTTGAGTTTCTTAATTATACTATGAAGCACTCCCAGAGCTTTTTCCATGTGTGGATAGTTGTTCATTATTGTTTTTGTGAGCAGAGGAGGTCTGGGACCTCCTAGTCTGCCATCTGGCTGACCTCACCCCCATGTTCACCTGTCAATTATCTCAGTAAGTGCATCTTTTAATAAAGGAAACAGCTCAGTGAAATACTGAAGGAAATGATCTAGGGAAACTTAAAGAATAGAAACATTTTTATTGCTTCAACTCTCCTGTCCATTGGCTCCTAGCATGACCATAGTTCTCACCATAGTGATGCCAACAGTCTCAGACCTTCCCTGCAAAACAAAGTCCAGCCAATATCTGTTCTATTCACTTCTAGTACTTTTGCTTATACTTGGGGATCAATGGATTAGATTTGTAATTGAAGAATCTAATGAACTGCCTAGAGAAGAGTGGCCAAAGGTCATTCTGAGTGAAAATCTTTTAATTCAAAAGAAATTGTAACACCAACTCAAATAAATAACTTGAATTTAGTTTTCACTATTACAATATTTCTGTGTTGTTTCCAACATATGTCTGCCTCTGATTTCTCTTGGTTAAATAAACTGGAAAGGCTGGAAACATTGGCCCCAAACTGAAATTGCTTAGTAAGAGCCTGAGAGACCATCAAACCCCAGCAGGACTTATCTATCCCTCCCCTACAAGTGCTCTTGAATGCTATTTGAACATGTTGGTAAAGATAAGAAACCTCCCATGGTTTAAGTCAAGAGAAACTGAGATTTCACCGTCTTTTCTTTCTGTTTTTTTTTTCCAAATCCATATAGTCTGGGAATTAGATAACGGGCAAAATACAAATATTAGACTCCTAATCTTCAGTGCAAGCACACAACAACAGGAGGCCCTGCTGAGTTATACTATGGGTTACATACTGATAAGATCTTCATTTTTTGTTAATTTGAGTAAAGACAAAAACAGCAGTTTTGTTTTGCTGTAACTCAATAGTCTTATGAATGTAGACTGATAAAGGGTAAGTAAAGCACAAGATTTATTGTTATCTCCTGTCCAATCTAGATTTGATGAGGAAGAAAGTGAAGTATTTTCTAGTCAAACTTCCACCATTTCATGAATTCAAAGAGAATATAGTGCACTATACTCCTGGTCAAATACATGTAAGATTTATGATGGCAAAGATCTGATTCGTTCATAATGTAGTCCAAGCACCTAGAAGAATGCTTAGTGCATAATAGCTTGTAAATTTTTGCTGGATGAAAACTAATGGTATAAAAAGGGAGTATGTATCATTCTAGTAGTCTGTGGTTTCCCAAATAATCCATAGTAGGTACAATAGCAATGGAATGGAAGAGTGTTCAGTAGTGATATTTCATGGGCTGCCTGAATGTTAATAAAAGAAAAACACACACTCAATGGTTTGGCACATTGAGGGTAAACATTTAGAAACTTTCTTAGCATTTTGACATTATCCTAAGTCCAAGTACAGTGTCTTGTCTCCTTGAAAAGTCTATGGAATTAGTGCAGGCATTGCTAAATTCCCCTGGGGAGTCCCTATGGCTCCAGATCCGTGCTGATCATGCATGCACAGCAGTAATAAATTAAAACGTGATATTTTAAGATTAGTTTTCCAAAAATAATCCCAGAGTGTAAAATTCAGAATCCATTTTTAAAAATTTAACTGTCATTTATTGAAGACCTATTTTGAGGGTACTTATCTAGGGGGTGAAGGTATAGTCATTAAAAAAATTAAAACTAAAAACAAATCACATATTATCCTATAGTCATCAACAAAGTCCTAGAAACTCTTTCCATAGCTCTTTCTCAAAATAGATGTAACATGCGTAGACTATGCACTAATCTTTTCTGCGGGAGAGTTTCCCCAAGGTTGCTTTTGCTGTTCTGTTTTTGCCTGTGTGTTTTTGTGTGAAGAAGACATGCTTGCTTGTTTATTGATCATCCTAGGGAGTTTTTCTTTCTTTCTCTTTTCCTTTCTTCCTTTTTTTGTTAACAGTTTTTTTGAAGTAAGACTAACACACCATAAAGTTGGCCTACTAAAGTGCATAATTCAATGACTTCTAATATATTCACAAAGTTGTACAACAATGACCACAATCAATTTTAAAACATTTTTATTCCTTCAGAAAGAAAATCCATACCCTTCAGCTACTACCACCAGGCTTCCTATTCTCCCAGTCCTTAAGCAACCACTAATGCATTTTGTCTAAGCTGGGCATTTCATGTAAATGAAATCATGTAATATGTGGTCTTTTGTAGACCGGCTTTTGTCACTTAGCATAAGGTTTTCAAGTTTTATCCATGATGTGTCATGTATCGCTGCTTCATTTCTTTTTATTGATTAATAATATTGCACCGTATCTATTGTATGGACATGCCAGATTTTATTCATCCATTCATCACATGATGGCTATTTGGATAATTTTAACTTTTGGGGTATTATAAATAATGCTACTGTGAATATTCATGTACAAGTTTTTACATAGACATATGTTTTAATTTCTTTAAGGTATACAGGCAGGATAATAATTGCTGGAGCAAGTGGCAACTCTACGTTTACCTTTTAGAGAAACTCAGAACAATTGGCTGCACCATTTTATATTCCTACTAAAATAGTATGAGTATTTCAGTTTTTCCACATCCTTGCCAAAACTTGTTATCTGATATTTTTTTATAGTTTTCTTAATAAGTGTGAAGTATTTTCTTCACTGTGGTTTTGATTTACAATTCCCTGATGACTAATTATATTGAGTATTTTTTCAAGTACATATTGGCTATTTCTATATGTTCTATAGAGAATTGTCTATTAAGATACTTTGCCTATTTTAAAATTGGATTATTGGTCTGGATTGTTGACTTGTAAGAATTCTTTATGCATTTTAGATATAGGTCCCTTACCAGATATATGATTTGCAAATATTTTCTCCCATTCATTGCAATGTATTGAACTGGTATTCAATACAGTGGAGGGCAACTGTAGTCTGGTCGTCTTGGCTTGCTTCTCCTGACAAGGAATCTCTGATTTACAAACAATCTGTGGTAAGGGTAATTAGAACCCATATATTCTCAGTGTGTTGCATCAAAGATAGAGCCCCCACCTCATTAGTGGGGACCAAGCAGAGAGAGGATCCCCCATCTCTTGGCTATTCTTGCTCAGAAGTTAGCCTTTGCAACTGGTAGCTGGGAAAAGGATGAGAAGTGCTGACATAATCCCCCTTCTATAAAGACATGGCTTCCTTCTTGCCGGGAAGTGGAAAAGGAAGAGTGCCTGTTTTTGACTATACCTATTTGGAGTGAAATTTTCCTCAGGCTAGGTCAAGTAGGAAGTAGACAAAGATAATATCATAGTTCAGATGTCACTGACAAAAATCTGCATCAGTTTTCTGGGGATGCAATAGCAAAGTGCCACACACTAAGTGGCTTAAACAACAGAAATATATTTGTTCTCCAAGTCTGGAGGTTAGAAGTACCAGATCAAGATGCTGGCAAGTCGGCTTCTTCTGAAGCCCCTCTGCTTAGCATGTAGATGAGCATTTTTTATTTTTTATTTTTTTTGTGTTTTGACATGGTCTTTCTTCTGTTCCTATTTTTTATTGAGTTTTAATAGTCTTTTTATTATTCTTGAAGGTTACTCTTGAAGTAGGTTTCCATTAAGAATAAAAGTTTCTTTATTTGATATATGCCCTTAGGACTGTTTCCATAGATTTTAAACAAACGTTTGGTTTTTTAAGTGATTTTTACCACTTCCATTGAGGAGCATGTCTGTGGAGCTCTTCACATTGCCGTACCAGAATTGGAACTCCTGAGCATGTACCCAAGAATTCTTTTTTTTTTTTAATGAAAAGATCACCTAAATGTCACGATAAGTTGATAAGATGTATTGTTGGACCAGCAACTTATGAAGTATTGAAGATGAATTTTAAAAAAAGAATGTAATTTGCTTAATTTTGGAAAAAGTTAAATATGAATATCTTGAGTCAGTTGAAATAGCTTTAAAATTCCTTCTTGCAGTCTTATGAACACACTTACTGCTTCTCTATTATCAGCGTTTCTACAACAAAACATGACTATTTACAGACACTATACTTTGTGATTAGCATTGAATAGAACCGAAATGAGACAAATTAACAGGCAAGAAGCAAGTCCTTTGTCACTTTAAAAATTCTAATTTTTTTCACATAAACATAGTACTTGTTCAAATATACTACGTTTAAATATGAGGAATCACTATGAAGAATGAGTAAAAGTTGTTAGTTTCCTAGCAATTCTCTATATTAATTGTCAGAGCATACATATTCGGTAAACAATATGAAAAGATTTTTATATTTTTTCTTACTCTTGTGCTATGTTCATTCTGATTATATTTATTAAAATGGAATTAATGTCTATTGATTTTATGTCTTTGAAAATTAAGAAACTGTTCCTCACCACTGCTGTCACTATGTGCTTTGGGCCTTAGTTAGCATTTTTTGTTTTATTTATGTTATTCTTCTTGGGCTGGTTGGAAATTTTCTTTTTCTCCTTGTTGAAGTACTATTAAGGAAGCAATAAAATAATCAATACAAATTGATTACTGATTATTGATTATTAATACAAATTGATTATTTCCTTCATAAATTCTTTCCTAATTTCAGTTTCTTTTCCAGATTTACATATTTCATTTCTCTATGTTGTAGCTGAACTATAGTCAAATTAGCAGTGTTTATCTGTTATTGAATGTTATAATTAGTGGTGTACATGTCTATATGAGAAAAGCAAGAAACTCTGTTACTGAGAGATTGTTATGCTATCTATAATCTATTTTAATATACTTCTATATAGGCAGTAGACTATATAGGTATATGAGTTAATTTTAATCTAAACCCAAGGTAGTTAGTTAACATTTGAAGTGCCTTACTCAATAATCCACCTTCCTGAGACATCTATGGAAAATGCTTCAAATATCATTACCTAAACTTGCACAAGAAGGTACAAAGATGCGATAATGAAGTTTAGAAAGAATTTTTTCTTTGGTAAAATGACAAGTATTTATGACACTTCTCTGTGTAAGTATGAATGAGGGGATATAATTGTCTAGTTAGTGTAGATAAATACCTTGAGATCAGCATGTTAGAACTCCATTAGAATATATGTTCCTCTATTTAATGGAGGAATCTGCCTTCTGATCCATCTAGACAGTCATTTGATTTTGCCATCAAAATATTGTTGCATTTTAATTGTAGTGAAATTTTCATGTAAGTATTTGTCATTGAACCAAAAAGAAAATGAACAGAAATTGTACAAAGTTAGTTTTCAGAAGCAGCTAATTTTGTGCATGATGATAATAAATGATTTTAAATGTGGTAAAATTTGGTCCAGGAATTGTATTTGTTTTAATACACTACTGGAAGGAAGGTCACATAAGAAGAGGCACGTAGCTCCCTCCTTACTCTCTGAATTGGAGAGTAACAATAGTCATAGTGATGTACTTAATGATTTTGAGTGGCCAAAACTAGCTTAGATCAATTTGCAACAGGAAATCAATGGAAGCTTACAAATAAAGTTTAAATGAATATATCACGTGATGCCATTCTTCCAAACACACTGTTCCCTCTGCCCGGACTTTCCCATCTTCCCTGCCCTATGATGCCATCAGAGACACAATTCATGTTGTCCTAAATGGAGGATGACTTCCCTGACACCCACTTGTACTCCAGCTCTTCCATGTGGTCCCATATTATTGTGCTCACCTGAACCATTAGATCCACTATATTGTCACTGAAAGCTAGGCACTTGTCTTGGACTATCTTTGAGGCCACATCAGAAGAACTAGAAAAAGTGGTTTGAAGAGAGGGAAAGAGAAGCTTATTAATTTGCCAGCAAATGAGGAAAATGGCAGAATCCTGTCTTGAAGTACCAATTTTCCTAATTATAAGCAGAAATACAAATCTTTTAAAGGGCGGGTTCTCAGCGTAAGGCAATTGCTGTTCAACTACGGTTGGTGATTGTGATCATCCCATCTCCTCTGCAATCCCATAACCTCTGCTCAGAACCTCCACCCTAAGGTTCTGTGGAGCCATCTCACACAGCATAAAGAACAAAAGACATTCCCCTGCCCCCTCCAAACACTGGCCTGCGGCAGGGATGCAGGTTATAGTTCCCAAAAAGAGTGAATGAGGTTTTAAAGAGACAGAAAACATTTTTGCTATTTTTTGAGGCCATTCCCTCTGTTACAATATTCTGTTAAAATTTCCCATTTGTTCTCTTGAATTACACACTAAATTCACTTGAGGGAAATGGCTGTTTCTTACTCATAACTTTAATCACATGCCCACATACTATATATGACAAATAGTAGATTCAGAAATTCAGAAAATACTCTTTGAATTATGTGGTATCAATTCAATTTTCTTCCAAATTTGTATGTATACCAAAAAATGATTTTATATATATATGTGTGTGTGTGCATGTGTGTGTGTATGTGTGTATGTGTGTGTGTGTGTGTGTGTGTGTGTGTGTGTATATATATATATATATAGAGAGAGAGAGAGAGAGAGAGAATAATCATTCCAAATAACATATATCGTCTGTATTCGTTTTTTTCTCATGACTTCTACCTTTCAATGTGTGTAACTCACTTGTTTGTGTGAATTATTTTTCTGGCCAATCTCTCAAAAGTTACAAATTGTGTGTGGTAAATAATTGGCTTCAATTTCATTTTTGCCCAATATAATTAAATCAGAAAGGCTTCACTTCAGTGACACTAATTTGTTGGTCTTGCTTTGACCATTGATAAGGAAAAAAAAAAAGAATCAGTTCAAGAAATACCGCACATTGCTATAGGAAGCAGTAATTTGCCACATTCATCATTTTCTGTCTCCTGTGGAGCATACTTGCCAGGGTTTCTAAATTAATATGATGAAATTGAAGGCAGCTGTAATTACAATATTCTTATCTCGTCCTCCATCATTCTTCACCCATATTATTCCATTGAACTATATGAGAAAAGCCTACTAATTTTCTTGTGTTATTATTTGCTATCAAATTGATTCATTATGTTTCTCTTTTGTTCCTAATTATAGTTATCCACCTTCCCTATCTCCAAAAATAGAAACAGTATATCTTTGGCTCTTTAACATCTTTTATTTCCATACAATATAAAGCTGTTTATAGCATGTAGGTTATCAATCCACAGATAATGAGAGAGCATCTACCATATGCAAAAAACATGGAGAATTTGATAGCTGCAGAATGAGGTACCTGACATTGGGGGAGTTAAAGTCCAGTTGGGATAATGAGACATGCATTAATAGACCATAAAAATAAATGTAAATATAGAAATGTGATGGTGATAAAATACTAAGGTTAAAATTTTAACCTTGAGGAACTAAGAAGATTTCATGGGAAAAAGTGTTTTTCAGATGGGAAGTAGTGAATAGGTGCTTATTGATACAAGGAGAGGACTGTAGGCAGAGGTGAAAGAATGTTTTGAGGAAAAGGAAAAAGTCGAGAATGAGCAAGGCATTTATGGACATGATTTTCTAGAACAGAGGGTTTGTGTAGATGCATAATAAGAGACGGAGATGCATAAGCATAGCTTTAAGGACAGTTGCAGAGTATTGTGAGGCTGAAGCTATCGATGGCTTTTGAGTAGGGAACTGACTTGTGGACTGGGAATTTTAAAGAAAATTGTGATGTGTTTCCTAACCTCACTCATTTTTCTAAAGTTCTAATGTTATTAAGGTATAATAATTGTACCTCATTGAGGTATAATTTATATAAAATGAACTGTACCCATTTTAAGTATATATTTATTGAGTTTTGACAAATTTAAACATTTTATAATCACACAATAATCCTGATACCTAATATTTCCACCACCCCCAAACATCCTCCACACCCCGTTGCAATCAACTTCTCCTTCTTACCACTATAGATTAGTATGCGTTTTCTATTTTCAAGGTTTTTTAATTGGAAATTTCCTTGTGTAAGTCTCAAACAATATTTGATCATTTTTACTTTTAACCAAAACAGAAACAAATTTGTAATCTCCTAATAGGGCAGGATCACACAATATGTGGGGACAAAGTGATTGGAGACAACGTAATTCTAGAGATTGTATTGAATAATCCCCCATAAAACAAAATCTTGGCTACTATTTGCTTATGTTATTGTTTTACTTAGATATTAATAAAAATTAGCAATGTAAAAAATATGACTAGTAAGTAAACAAAGGGTTTGGAGTTGAAAACTGCTATCCTTTGTAAGCATTTAATTAAACATTCATTTCTAATTTTCAGGTTATATTTTTATACCAAAGTGTTTATTTTGAGTTACAAATATTTCCATAAGCCATTTAAAAGCTTGTAGAATTTAAAAGCTTAATGATCATCATTACATATTGTATGTATCTATCAAAATATTACATTACCCCAAAAATATGTACAACTATTAAATATCAATAAAAAAATTCCAGAATTCCAAAAAAGCTTATGGAGTTTATGTCCTAGACAGATACAATTTTCCAGCATTCTTAAAGTTCCTAGCCATGTGAACAGATTCTTAGTAGACAAATTAATTTTCATAATTCTCTTTAATCTGGTTGATGCTCTTTGAATACATACATTACAATCCTCTCACCTAAGATTTATGAATATGTGCATCTTGGGGAAAAAAACTGTTCTTTTAGATTTTCCAAACGCTCAAAAAATTGGAGTGCTTTATTTTATAGTTCAATGAAATCCCTATCATTAATTTTTTTTTTAGTGATTAGACATAAGAGTAAGATAATGCCACAGTAATGGAAGCTACCTCTATCAGATGACTTTTTCTACTTTTTTTCTAAATTTAATAGTAGAATGGAATTTGAAAACTAGTTTAAAATATAAACTTTAAAAAGTATAAAGCAAAGTATAAAAACAAAAACACCATATGCCTATTAATTCATTCAACAAGTGTTTATTAACATTCTATAAAGTGTCAGACAATAACGTGTAACGGGAGAGAGCAGAGGACAAAATGGACCCATACTCTTGTCCTCATGAAAGATACATTCTTGTGGGGACAAGTGAATAGGAAAAAGTTAGTGAATTTGTGCTATAGCTCATGGTAAAAAGGAGCAGCAACAAAAGAGATAGGAGGGCTAAAATATGAATAGGGATTGATGTTGCAATGTTTTATAGAGTACTCCAAGGAAGACTCTGAAATGATGATGTTTAGGCAAAGACCTTAAGGCAATGAGTCAAACTGGTATCTTGGGGAAGATCATTCCAAAAGTCAATGCCTTGAGTGAGAGCTTGCCTGGCTCGTTCAAGAATGACTGAGGCTGCCAGTGTGATCCAATGACTGTAACATTGTGTCAATCTTAATCTCAAAATAAAGTATAAATTTTATATTTTGGATTCATTTATTTAAGACTTTATTTCTTCCCATTCGTAACTTTATGTCCTTTTGTTTCTACCATTTAATTCTGGCCACATTATTAAAAACAGTTTTAAAAAAAGTCTTCAAAAATATTTTTAATGAATGCAAAACACACTATCATGGATACCCCAGATTTACTTAAACACTACTTCTGTTATACATTTATTTTAATGTATTTATTGTTGAAAATCATAATAAGTATTACTGCAATGAACGTTCTTAGATAGAGATATTTACCTATATTTCTGATTATTTCCTTAGCCACAGTGATCAAAGAGTGGTGGGCAACTGTGGAATTGAGAATGAACTCCTATGGAGTAAATATCCCATTACGTAACTTTAACATATAGTAAAAATTATTTTCTCAGGAAATCCTGCTGTGTGTATAAGAAAGGGAGTAAGGGGGGATATCCTTAAATCATGAAATCTAACTGGGTTATGTTTCTCAAGGGAGAGAGACATATCACATTCTATCATTAATTTAAGCAAATTGACATTAAGGAAGTCAGAATTTTGGGGTATTTAAGAGAATGTTCTCTTAGATTATAGAGGCAGAGAAAAAGTTGCCACAAACTCAAAATACAAGCAAGCAAGCAAAATGAATCCATGAGATATTATCTAGTCAATAAATTGTGATTGGAGAACAAATCAATATCCAATTTGTAGGTTATAAATTTCACCTAGTGTATTTTATACAAGAAAGAAGAGAGAGAGCGAGAAGGAGGGGGGGGGAGGAAGGAAAGAGAAAGAAAAGTGAAGGGAAGAAATACCAGATTTTGAAGGCCAATTTCAGGGAATGAGTGTCTAAAATCTGACTTGCCTACCTTCACAAAAGCCCAGATACTCTCAAACTCCACATTTCTTTGTTGGTAATAAATAGGTAAAGAAGAATATAAAGTAGAATCTCATGATAAACACTGATGATTACTAGATATAAGAAGATTGACAATAAACCGTAAATAATATAACAAGTATGTGCAACAAAGATAACCCATAGCTTAGCTCTCCGCAGCTTGGAGGGTGCAGTCTTATAGAATTACACGTGAGAATGCAAGATGTGCCTTTACCCCTTGCTTTCTAACTTGCAGCCAAGAATTATGGAAGAAAGTGCCACTTGGTGAACACCTCAAAATTATAAAGTTTCATTATTACCTCTCTCAGATTTTCTCCTAAGTTGCTGTGAAATTCAGGTTTTGGCAGTGTCAACAATTGCAAAACAGGAAACTCACACCTTTGGACGCCTCCTAGCAGCCTGAGTTTCCCCTGGTTTTTATAAGGCAGGGGTTATCATGGCCACTGTCAAAAATCCTACAATCTCTTGAACTGCCAACTGGATCTAAAAGCAAAAAAGTTTTACTTCCTGATTTTCAATAAAAGTGTGGTTAGTAGTCTTTCATTTTACTTGTTTCAATTAAATGGATGTCCCTATTTTTTTCATTCAAAATAATACATGGAAACTATGATGCAAATTCAAAAATGTAATGAAGAATACAGAGAAAAAGATAGTTGAATGTAAAAGTAACAGGGTTCTAAATAACAAGTTTTCACTGAATTATAAGTAGAGCAACAGATAATGTGGTTGGTTGGCATGCAGCCGGGATCAATCTTTCTAGGGTATTAGTTCAAAACATTTTTAATTAAGAAATGATACTTTTACCTAAAGGGCTTGTGAAAAATGGATCAAGGTCTTGGATAGCATCTGGGAATAGAGCCTCTCAGAATTGCTGAAGACATTTTTCTTTATTTTAAAACACAATGTGGACATCATACAAAATCATTGAAAAAGCAGTTCTAAAATATTCATTTTTAATTATTAGTGAATAAAATCTTAGTGTGCTAGAGGGAATATTAGAGTTAGAAAAATCAGAGTATAAATTCCAGTTCTGGGCTTTCCTATAGTAATGATCTATATGAAGAAATTTAATCTCACAAGTCTTCATCTTTAATATTGAATTGCTGACTCCTATCATGTAGAGTTGTTGTGGGATTATGTGGGAACTAATGAGTTTGAAAGTTTCATCAGTAAATGACTGCACATAACAGACTCACAATAAATGCTATCTATTTCTCTTGTTCATTCTCCCCAATCTGGAAATAATATAATGCCACAGAATTTTTCTGTAAAATTATCCTCCATAGTATAAACTCTCAAATTTTGCTGTGTACTTACACAAAATCATCTAAGAAAATTTTTTGAAATATACCTTTTCAAGATTCTATGCTTAGAGATTTTGATTTAGGAGGCTGTGAACATAGCAGGAATCTACATTTTACCAAATTCTTTTTTTTATTTCAGCATATTACAGGGGTACAAATGTTTAGGTTATGCATATTGCCTTTGCCCCACTGAAGTCAGAGCTTCAAGTGGGTCCATCCCCCAGATGGTGAGCACAGTACCTATTAGGTGTGTATATATCTATTCCCTCCCCCACCATCTGCCCAGCACTGATGAATGTTACTACTATACGTGCACTTAATTGTTGATCACTTAATACCAATCTGATGATGAGTACATGTGGTGTTTGTTTTTCCATTCTTATGATACTTCACTTAGTACAATGGGTTCCAGCTCTGTCCAGGATAATACAAGAGGTGCGAGATCACCATTGGTTTTTGTGGCTGAGTAGAACTCCATGATATACATATACCACATTTTATTAATTCACTCATATCGATGGGCACTTGGGTTGTTGCCACATCTTTGTAACTGTGAATTATGCTGCTATAAACATTATAATGCAGATGGCTTTTTTATAGAATGTCTTTGGTTCTTTTGGGTAGATGCCCAGTAATGGGATTGCTGTATGGAATGGTAGTGGCAGCAAAGAAAAGAAAATACTTAGGAATATATTTAACTAAGGAGGTAAAATACCTCTACAGGGAGAGCTATGGAACACTGAGGAAGGAAATAGCAGAGGATGTAAACTGGTGGAAAACCATACTACGCTCTTGGATTGACAGAATCAATATTGTTAAAATGGCTATACTACCCACAGTGATCTACAGATTCAGTGCAATCGCTATTAAAATACCGACATCATTTTCATAGATCTAGACAAAATAATTCTATGTTTTATATGGAACCAGAGAAGACCCCATATAGCAACAGCAATCTTAAGCAAAAAGAACAAATTAGGAGGTATAAATTTACCAGACTTCAAACTATACTATAAGGCTATAGTAACTAAAACAGCATGGTACTGGCACAAGAACAGAGACATAGACCAATAGAACAGAACTGAGAATCCAGATATAAAACCATCCTCACATAGCCATATGATCTTTGGCAAGGCAGACAAAAACGTACACTGGGGAAAAGAATCCTTATTCAACAAATGGTGCTGGGAAAATTGGATAGCCACATGTAGAAGACTGAAACAGGATCTGCACCTTTCACCTCTCACAAAAATCAACTCACAGTGGATAAGAGACTTAAGCCTAAGGCATTAAACTGTAAGGATTCTACAAGAAAATATTGGGAAAACTCTTATAGACATCGGCCTAGGCAAAGAATTTATGAAAAAGACCTCCAAAGCAATCACGGCAACAACAAAAATAAATAAATGGGATCTGATCAAATTAAAAAGCTTCTGCACAACCAAGAAAACTGTCACAAGAACAAACAGACAACCTAGAGGATAGGAGAAAATATTCGCATGCTACACATCCGATAAAGGGCTGATAACTAGAATCTATATAGAACTCAGGAAAATCAATAAGAAAAAAATCAAACAACCCTTTCAAAAAGTGGGCAAATGACATGAACAGAAATTTTTCAAAAGAAGATAGACTAATGGCCAACAAACATATGAGAAACTGCTCAACATCTCTAATCATCAGGGAAATGCAAATCAAAACCACAATGAGATCACTTATCTCCAATGAGAATGCCTTTGTCGAAAAGTCACAAAATAATAAAAGTTGGCATGGATGCAGAGAGATAGGAACACTAATACACTGCTGGTGGGACTGCAAACTAGTACAACCTCTGTAGAAAGTAATATGGAGATATCTCAAAGAGCTATGTTATCAGATTCTCACTGTGACTCTAATGGTCCCTTGAAAACATTGATATTTGCCACCCTTGGTCTATATATATAGTGTA